>LUCH01007094.1:0-116139 GCA_013368495.1 Paragonimus heterotremus
GGTCAAGACTTGGTTGTAGATCTGACGGTCCTGCTCCAGAAACTCTGGATCAGCGAAAATGATTCAAATAACTGCGGTTGGGCTAACACCGTCACTACTTCCGAAAATAACTCACGCGCTCCATGTGCAAACCTCAGTGGGATTAGTCTGATTCCAATTGCGTCAAAGCTGGAAATACATGACGTTATTCCTAATGCAAAATCTGGACCAACAGCGTGGCCAGGGATCAAAAATTATATAGCAGGTGCGGAAACGGGCTGTTCACATTCCCATAACCTTGCCATTCCCTGTTAACACGGAATTCGTATCAATTTAGGCAATTTGTTCTTCACTCTGCAGACCAAATATGTATCGGCTTGGCATATGTACCTTTCTTCGCAGTTACCCATATATTGGTATACACAATGTGGAATAGTACTAACCAGCTGATCTCCTCTGAAGAAAGGCATTGGTGATAATTGGGTCTAAGCGAGTACAAAAAGATCCCCTGGCTCATCTATTCGTACAGTCGAACTCACTAATTTTCGCCCTGTCTGATATATGATGTTATCATTTTTAAAAGCAGTTCTGCGAAGACTTTTTTTCCAAGTGACCATCTGTTCAGAGGGCGGTTTCGGTTTACCATTTCATCCTATGGACACTTAAGGATGACCTTTAGATTGCATTATGGACGTGATCAAATCCGATTCCTCCACAAGTCTGTCCTGTGTAAACATTCGTGTTGTCATTGTATATTGCTTATTCGCTAGTGCGTTTTTACGAATGGTCAGCCTGGAACTACTATTACTGACCGGATCACCTGAACTTCCTGTGGACAACCCTTTAAATAAAGCCATCAACCCGACGAATTATAAATAGTCATAGAAACGATGGACATTTGTTGTCGCCAAATTCACATGTCACTTCCGGGTTGGATTGACAACTAGGTTATCTATAGCATAATTAGAACACCTCAATATTAGTGTGTTACCGACTTAACGTTTGTAGCAAAACAAACCTGCAGTGCTCATGGCTAGCTCTTGCTAAATACTTATCTTGACAAAGGGCCTTATTGGACTTCTGGATGATATGTGACCCACTCAATTGCAGAACCGATCGACATGACCGAAACCACCATTTCCGGTACACAACAATATAGTTTCATGCAGTCTGCTATTTGGAGGTGACAGTGTTGTAACTCACTTCAGTTGCTGACAAAGTTTTGAGTAAATATACCAATGATGTAGTATCGAATTGTTGAGCAGATATGCTAGCAGATGGCATTCGCCGTTTCAGTCAGTAGTGGACAGCTACCGTAAACATATTGACAGAATTTCAATTGAATACCAACCACACTTGATCGTAGACTTCTCGTTCAGATAAGTCTTTCGTCCGACCCACTTCGTAAGAGAGCACTAGACTCGAAGTTCCTCTTAGCTGAAGCTCATCAGTAGTGCACATCTTCGTCCGGCCCAGATTTTGAACTCCTTTCCTGGTGATTGTGAGACCAGCTCATTCACCATAGCTCATTCTTTCGAAGTTAAGTAGCTTGAACGTGGAGGGTGCAATCAGGCATCAGTAGTGTTTGCATTAAACTAACCTTAATTTCCGAACTTTTATTCAACGTATTACATACAGGTTGTTTTTATATTCGCTGGGTTGAACATATACATTAATTCAAAGGAAACATCGTCAAACGCATGCATAATCATTATCCATCTGCCCTCAACCTCGAATAAACTGAACCGTTCTTCACTCGTTGACTCAAGTTTACTTGCAAACTGTTTCGTGTTAAGAGGACGTTTCACGAGAATTTCGAAAGAACCTGAAAAACTGTGATGCATAGAAAATGACTAGAAACGGTCCGTGACGTGTTTATATTTGTTAAACAGCGCCAAACTCTAATCTGCTTATATCGAATGGGTTGTTAGACCATATGTAATTAATAGCAATGTGACCTCCGACAAATAAAGTTCTTGGCGAGTAATTTTGTAATTTCTTGTTGATCATTTTTATTCTTACGCCGAAGTCGAAACAGATCACTGTTAGTTTTTTGTTTCTGTCAATTACAGGGGAGAACGATCCGGAAAATAATACAAAGCAATCTCCAACTGGTTAAGCCCAGTGATCTCTTTATAATGGATGAAATCAAATAAAACTTCTGAATGTTCAGTCTTCGACTTGTGCATGACACTGTTAGTGAGGTGAGAAAATAACCGTCACCGTTTTTATCGCTCACTGCTACTTCATTCACTAAACACAAATAATGATTAGACGGATAATATCAGGGATCAGTTGCATTATACTCTATAGTGTGTGTCTGTACATAAGACGAGGTAAGTGGTACATTTTTCGATTTGAGCTAACAGATGAACGGAACTGATGCTGTCCACCATTCCTGGTGTGAGTTGGAGGAAGTTGCACAATCCTCAACCAAATGCAAGTGCATCAGCTCTTGCCAATAGACAAATATTGACAGTTATCACTATGTAAAAAACCCTGGGAATAAAATCGAAGGATAACAGGCATGTGATTTTTGCCAGCACAGCGTCTCCTACAACCTGAATGAAAAAGTCCGAGTATAAAGCACAGACACATATTGAGACACAACCTTACAAGGATTAAGTTAGCTTGATTATACAAACGTGCCGCATTCGACTAATGATTTGCCTATAAGGGCAGTCACCCAGAATGTGTGTGAACATAGTGAAGCAAATAAAACCTTGCAGCAAATTGTAAGACACGTCACCCTGAGTTCCTGAATAAAACTGAAAAAATTCTGCTTGCTGGTACAAACAAGTGTTTGACAACTGAAAGTGTTGGATTTTGGGCCTATGTTGACATATGTGCGCAGACCAGTTTGCATTGTATACTTCATTACTTTTCAACGTGATTATCGATTCTGGGACTAATTGGACGATTAGTCCATCTTATGTACCGTTCCTCGTAAGTAAATGAACATTTGTTGTTTGTGGGGGATGTGGCACAGGCGTCCAGGTTATCCATCCTAGCACACACGAAGTGAACTCGTATGCGGCGGTCATCATCATCACAACGGTCCTGAGCCTGACCCGAAGGTACTGCCGCTAAGGCCACTGCTCACCTCAGCAGTGACCTAGAATTTTCCACAAGAAGACGTGGCTGCAAACGTTAAAAACTAATAAAAGAAGACTTAGACAGAAGGATTGAAAATAGTATGAATGCAGTCATTTCACTGGCTGCTGCAAATCGCCCTCTGAGGTAGCGTTTCTAACCAGCGATTTAAGTGATCACAAAAGCCCCAGCCAGGCAGGTGACACGCACTTAATTCACTCAATGGAACAGTCAGAGCCTCCACATTCTGTGATCACGTTGTTGCTTGACCACCACGCGTTTTCACTCAACTGCTAATGGTTTCCCTATACAGTGCCCAGTAAACGACCAGGTGACATGCTGAGTACCTACCGCAAACATCGCAAACTGTATAGCGTGATTAGTCGACCAATCGATCGAACATCCCAACCGTTCCGGAAAGCACGCCCCAGCGAACGGCTGTATTGCTCACGCTACCATTTCACTTGATATCGGCTAACTGGCAGAGACAGCGATGACCAATGGCAATAATTTAGTCGATATCACCGTCGCTAACAGACGGTATTCCCGAAATATATAGCAAGATAGAACGCCTACAAAAATTACATGCCTTTTCCTTTGTTTTCGACGCCACAGATGACACAAATTGGCTGATATCAGCATTATTACAAGCTCATGAGATAGTTCTGCTCAAATATGTGTGTCCATAGTCTTAAGTGAATTGCCCGCTTAAAGAATGTAGGGGTGGGAGTGTCTCAGTATTGAAGGAGCACTTTGCAATTTGAAGGTGTGAAGCTGTTTGCATACAAGTCAGCCCGGTCACTCACTTTTTCCAGCATGGTCTGCATATCTTTGGCAAAGAGGTCAGGTAAGACAATATCATCCGTATATTTCATGTAGGTCTACCTACTGCCAGGAAGAAGCTTGTGATCAGACTGACTGGATTCCTCAAGTGCACTTTTCATAATGCCGTTCACGACAGAAATGAACATGGAAGGGAACACTGGACACACTTGACGGACACCATCAGAAGTGATGAACGGCCGAAACAGTTTTCCATTATTACTCACCCTGTTTGCAAAGTGAGCAATGAGTGACCTCCACAGATCCACATGTTTCCCTAGAACTCTTCTGCAAAAAGGGTAGTTTCAGACAATCTCACTAGCTGCCGAATCGAAAGCAGCCTTTAGGTCTAAAAAGTCCTCAACCGTCGCTGCCCATAAGAGTGCCGATTTTCCAAGATCCATCGCAAGGCAGAAATATGACCAACACACTCTCAACCTTGTCGGAATCCTGCCTGCTTTTTACGCACTCGATTTCATTCAGGTTTATTGAGTCGACGTAAGGCCAGGAAGTAACTTGGACACAAATGACACTAGTTTGATGCCTCTGTGAACGCCACACAGACTTCGGCCCCCTTTTCTGTAAAGTGAAACCACCGTTAGTTACCTCTTGAGTTTCCCAAACCAACTGAATCAGTTCTGCAAGGTCCGATGTCAACCTGTCGCCACTATTCATGACAAGTGAAGGAGAGAGGAGATCTGGTCCAGCGGCCTTATTACTTTTCAATAAATTAAGTTCCGGGGCCACTTCTGCTTTTGACGGAGGACCGTCTGGAACGCAATAACTGACCATTTAGGTCAAGTCATCTACATGGTCTGGTTGAAATCAGTTGAGCTGTTCCTGTAAATGTTCATCCCATTAGTCAGGTCAGCACAACTGGCTGGTGGATAGTGGATCATCTTTTCAACATATGGTCTCACTTACACTAAATCGACGACCAGTACGAACACGGATCAGGAGGAGGTTTTTAATTATTCCCAGATAAAAAGGCTCTTTCCGTCTGCTTCCACTATTCGACTAAGCAGTGCTCGCTATCTTTGCGCAAGTTTTGATCAATTTGCGTTTAATTTCTCGACGGTCATCATCATATTCAGAACCAGGTCAGATTGATCAACACCTGTTCATAAGGTTTATCGATGCCACGGAAATCTAGTTCTGTCGCAACTGCATACCTCCTTCGAAACATACCTATCCACAGTAAACGTTCGTACCTGCTACGATTTTTTTTCCAGTGTTCTTTAAGATCCTTCACCTGACTCGAATTGGGCAATTTGTTAACCAAAGCTTCCTCGTAAGTGTTCTTCGCACTCTCCCTGCCCGAATGTCAATTAATCATTTTGCACTCACGAGTGTATGACTTTCGAGAAAACGATTAAACAAAAGAACACGCTAAACAACGTGATTTCAGTCTAGGTGGTTGCTCCAAAATGTACGACATTTATTATCAGAATGATGCCACCTGTAACTGACTACTACATGATTGAGTTGTGTCCACGGTTGAGAAGAACAGAAATTGGAGTCGTATCTCTGACACACAGGACATATCAAGCTTCAGGCTTGAAAGATTACTTCCCACAGCAGCTTGCAGCCCAACTCGTCAGAGAGAGCAAAAGCTGAAAGCGCTGTTGTTCACGAATTATCTTGGGTTTAAATAACAACTAACAATCATAGGAACAAAGAGGGAAAAATACAGGGCCAAACAGGAGGAAGTCGTAAAGGTTGAATAATGTCAGTGTAGGAAGAACGATAATCTACTATTTCCACCCAATGGTTCATACCGGGGAAGAGGGTTGACGGTATGGGCCACATTCCGAGACTCTGACTAAATTGTCTGAACTGCAAGACAATAGGATGAAGGATTTTTTGGTAGGACCCTGCCCGGAGCTAATGACTCAACGGTCTTACCCACGTGGCAATGAAGGACTCGTCTATCCCAAGGACGCAGTGAATAATATAGTGTTGTATGACTCAGAGTACTGCTGCGCACGGTGGATTTATTCGGAACTACTGCAGGCTTTTGGAGTACACCAAAAGTTATTCGACCATACTGAATAGTATGCCAATAGTCGCGGTCAACCGGTAAGCGATCAGAGTGCTCTATGTTGAAGGATGCCTTTCTTAACCCCACTCTTCCTGATTCGGACGACAGCGGTGCCGCAGCCAGCAAAATAGCGCTATTGTGTGTTCCTGGAATCGTGCCTTCCTACATAGACACTCTTACTCTATCACCAGTACGACAGACAACCCGTAAATGCATCTGCTTTTAGTGTGACTGCTCTTCTTTGGCCTGTCTGACAAAGTTTCATCTCGTAGGATTGAAATTCTAATCAGCATAACCTTCCGGATCGATGCAGTGCACAAGCCTGACCATCATATCAGGGTAACAGGACGGGTCAGGAAGTAGCAGTACATGTAGATGAACGTACCGATGGATTTGCTGAACATAGAAATTACGCTTATGGGACAACAGTTAACGAAGCAAGCAAAACAACATGTAAACAGTGTTGTGTTTAGGGCGTGCTATGCCGTTCAAGTACACAGCCAGTTGCAGTCGACCGCGTAGCGCGTTCGAAAGACAACATTGTTTAGACGTTTCTGATTGTTTGGCTAACTGATCTTCCAAGTTCAACAGAACCTTCGGTACGGAATTTTCTATGTTGTCTAAATGTTAATCCATTTTGATAAAACGGACATCATTCTTTTCGTTTAAAAGGAAGCGCCGCAATGTGTTGTCAATTGCATATCCACAATGAATTCTGTTCAGTAGGGCAAAAAAAACCACTGCTCACGTTTATTTAAAAAAAAACTGGAAAAGAGTGTAATGACCAACCGACGTTCGTTTCTGCAAAATGACTACTGAATAGAACCATCATTTTCCTGATGTTAACAAGATCAAGCCGTAAATTAATAACATGACCACAATACCATCGGAACACGTTTTTCGAATAGTCAGCCTGCAAGCTGAACAGCAGTTAATCTGTAAACCGCTGAACACTGCCAAGATGAAAGAAATGTTTGTATGCTAGAAGCTCTGTATGACTTGCTAACTTAAAGATTGTTTTGATAAAATAAAGGAATGGGAGAAATCTCGTCACCTGTCCTTATCCAAGGTCAGTTGAAACAATGTAACGAAATTGTGACACAAAAATTAGGGCTCATTTCACTGCTTTTCTAAGGGCGCGCATTATACTAATCGACCCCATAGTTTTATGACAGCTATTTTCAACAAATCGGCGATTAAAATGGAGATTAAAAACTCATAATGGCCTACCTTCGGCCGTTTTGATCACTGATGGATGGGGACAGTGGCAGGTAGAACACTGCTCTTGACTAAGCAATAACGAAATCTGCTTGAAAATACTGAGTTCCTCCGTCAGTCTCTCACTAGAAGTTCAAGCTGAAGGAGAGTTCATGTATCTAGCATCTACCTGTCTCAACATACTTCACGACACAAACTGTAGTCTGTCTAATTATCATACATCATTCATGGTAGCATGGACATCTTGCCTGGTACGGTAATAATTTCAGTCTGGTACAACTGGGCTCAACGGATGCTGTGTAAATGATCTTCAAAAGATCATGTAACTACAGCTGACTTGCAACAGCCTTTAATTTTTAACAAACAGCCTGGTAGTTCAGAAGGCAGCCATGCAACCATTTTTCATCACCCTTAGTAAAGATTAATAGGCAGATACAACAGGATATTCTGCCGAATTTGACCATCATAGGTGATGGCTGAAAATGATGACAGTATTTACATAAAGACTCAATAGATGCCATTCTAATGGCTTGATGTTTAAACAAGATTTTGCAAACGAATAACGGCAGACTTCTTACAAGATGAACGTATTGGTTGCACAAATAGTCGCGCGCTTAAAAATACACACTTCTCAATCACTCTTATTGATCAGGCCAGTACTAGTATCTTGACTAGTACTGCTGTTGAGCGCACTTTCAAAACCCTGTTGTAGTTCTCTCATAATTTGTGAGTCGAAATCTTCTGACGAGATTTATGAGTCCAACCGCGGCAAGTAAACCAGGTGACAACGTATATGCCAATTTGTTAACGAGCAACTAAACGATATTTGTGCTGCTTGGTTCACAGGTCTGTTTGTCTGCAGTATCAAGCTTGATGGGCGTGCACAAAGTGACACTGTCATTTCGAAAAATAGGTTTATGTTGTTTATTGCTCAATGAAAATTTTAATGCACCATGTGAACCATTGATATTGCTTTGAGGCAGTCGTCAAGCTAGAGTATAAACTTTAAAAAATGCAAGCGGGCGTTACAACAGCCACAAGATACCACAGCACGATATTGGAGCTTGTCTCAAATTGTTGAAAAAGTGTGACATGTTTACTTTCGAAAAAAGCACCACAGCAACTTGGAAGACGTCGGTGGGACAATTGTTTGAAAGCAGAACAGGTGTTGCCACATCTGACCAAGGGATCGGTGGACATACGCTTTAATTGTTTCGACAACGCCCAGCTCAAGCCTAAAGCAATGATTCACATGCACCTATGAGAGGTATTTTCCCTTTACTAGTCAAATCGAGTAGTACCATGCCGGCTGCAGAAACTTACCGGATGATCGTTCTTCCTTGTGCTGCTGATGTGTACATACATCTAATTGGTACTGATCTGATTCATACGAAAGACTGTAGTGTGCGCTGTATGTTCCACTCCAGAATACAAAAGAGTGTGAGTTCAAAATCTACCTTTCTTCGGTTGCACGGTTTCAGAACAGCTTCACGATTGCTGTTTGGTTTGCTTTTTGATAGTTTATGCTGGTGTGGACACAAGAGTCACTTGCTCGGCATTCACTGTCACATGGGAAGAAACGACGACGAAGCGTGCAGTTTGGACGACAGGAGTAAACCATTGATTTTGTTCTGCTGTCTGCTACTCCAGTTCAACCTTTCTTCTGATTACGAAGTAGTTATTCGCCTGTTGGCGGAAGCAGAATACACGTACTAGTCCGGCATAAATGAACACGTCCGGATTCTCTTAAGCGAGCGATTTGTGTGATTCAATTGATGTTGATGATGCTCATGCTGAGCGGGACAAGATGTGCCAATTCATCAATAAGTTCCATGAGAAAAACAGAATCCTGGCGAAATAACCCAATCTTGAGTGTTCATGTTATTGTGTTTGAAGGTTGTTTCTGGAAATACATGCACTTCTGAGCTGACTGGGGTCAAACTGGGTCAAAAACCGGCATTCGAAATGCACACAGTCAAACCAATATAAGTAGACTGAAATAAATTGTCCAGTTCCGTCTCTGAATTAAACGTAGCATGTATATATTTTTGCGTAACTTAAACGTTTAAGTGTAAGCCTCGTCACTTTGACAAAATTTCCTTCAAATCAGCTCCACATAAATATAGGTTGCTATACGTACGAAAGCAATTTTTGCTTGCAAGCATGCCATTGAAAACGCCCTTTAATGTGGAACCTATTGTGAAACACATTGTAACATACTCTTGCTAGAAATTAGTCTCGAACCTGAGGGTTAGATTTGCAACAAGCCTGTAATGTGGAAGCGATTCCCTAGTGACCGAGATACCTCATTGCATGTAAACCTGTTCAGTATGTTCGCATCTAAAATCGCAGTCTCTGTCGAAATGTAAACGACCAAGCTGGGGGGGAAAGTCTTTGGACCGCATGCGCGCAATTTGATAACTCTCACGTTATTTATGGTTTTACTAAAGTCGTGTAAATCATTTAGCCAGCGGCGGCAGATTCCGTCATTTCGGCCAGGCAACTTGTCACTTTGGAGTGTAGTGAAATGCATATATCAAGGATGAGGGTCAAGAATTATAACAGGTTGAGGATACTCGATGAGCAGAAAGTGTTAGAACACTGTGTTCCTTTTAACCTTTTAATCTGAGCAGAAAGAAGACATATATTGCAATATTTTGACATTTCATTTACTCTCATCAGTCGCAAGCGTAAAACGTGCCAGTTGTATACATCATATAGGTAAGGACAGATAGAGACTAGACACACCTACAAGCACACCTGTTATTATGTAATCACAACCGTAGAAGCCCGATAGGTTGCCTCAATCACTGTTGTGCACATAGCGTCGGTTGGTAAGTTCGGATGAGCATTGCTTTGCAGAAAGCTAATAACTTCGGGTTTCGATTGCGCACCTATATCTTGAATGAGTTTAATGGGTCAACGTGTTGACCTGTTGTCATGATGTGTTTGGTAATCGATGGCGTTGGATTTCGAGCCAGCAGTGAATCAAGTTGAGGCTGGTGCGTCACCTGTTATTTCAACCACTTCGGGATGTGTTCGGCGAATCGGTGTGATAGATGTCGATCTGTTCTGCCTATGTAAATGTCATTCCAACTGCAAGTGAAATGGTGCACAACATGGGAGAAAGAACAGTTTGAGAAACCGCTTTTGCGATTGTGGAGAATCGGTTTTCTGGTGGTTTACAAATGTTCTCTTTCGTGTGACAGTTGATTTTATATTTGACTTCATGTCGAGTCATAATTGTGATATTGGCGTTCCGCTTAAAAACCTCAAAGACCTTATTTTGCTATGCACGGAAAACATTCGTATCGATTTTGACGGACTTGCATATGAACAGATAAAGATTACTAGACTAGTAATACTTTATGGGGCACTCTCAGAGACTAGAAATGCACCAGTATTATGATTGGTTTGAGACTGGCAATATAATAGAAGGAACCAACTATATTAGAAGTGCGAACAACAGAGATTTTATAACTTCGTTTACTCTGTGTGTTTGCAAAGGAAACAGTTAACAGACACCCATTCGTGAAATCGTTATCCTGAATAATAAAAACATACGCAGTAATGCAATTTAAACGATGTTTTGCCCGAATGATAAATTTCTTCTGTTGAAATCACCGTTACATGCCGTGGAAGAACTATCTGTAAAGGTAAGTTTAACATGCTAGAGTCCATAGGTTTCTGTACAGCTATCCACGTTACAACGTGTTACCTGTTGTCACTCATTACACGGAGTTCCCATGGCTAATTCACGTGGACGACACACCTAGTTGTGAGTAGTAACCGCACAGTATGTACGACTTACAGCAGACTGTGATTTCTGACTAACGTCAGTTGTGATATGGTCGTTTTTGAAAGGTGGGTTCAAAAGATCTGCTTCTTTGAAACCGTGTAGTGGTCAAGGCGTGTTACTGAACAGACTAGGTAAATGCGAGTGTGCCTCACTAGGTTATCGGTGATAACAAAATCAACGAATGAGAAAAGATAGTTGCAAGGTTTCAGAAAGTTACAGCACTCAAAGGATTAGACTCATAAGATGTGTTTACAAGTGATCAAGGTGAACAACACAATATTCCAACTTATCAGTATCCGAAAGTGGGGAATATCACAGGGTTGCCGTGGACTGCAGAATCGCGGTCAGGGGTGCGACGATGTTCGTTGTACAACGGAGTTGGAAAATTGGATGACAGATCCGTCTAATATCGTCAAACGACTGCGCAGCAAACAGAAGAGCAGATCGATGTGCCCAAACTTTGCAGTGTATTACAAGGTCACTTATCAATTTGAACAACATGCAAAGGTGATACAAAAAGTTGATGTACAGAAATGAAATATTGTTTGTAGACAAAAATTTAAAAAATCTTTACAAATGTACTCATAACAGGCTCGATTAGTCTTTTCTGGCTGTGTATATCGATGAACATCTCAATATACCGGTTTGCGAGAAGCATTTTTGCTAATCTCTTCTTTTTCCCTTACAACCAGTCATCGGTGCAGCTCTCCTGAGCTCTATGAAACAGCTTATTCATAACGGTGACTTAACGAAATGTTCTATCTCATACGTAATCTATCAGTTCACTTGCAGTTGCGGTGACACCTATATCGGCAGAACAGATCGCTGCCTACGACAAAGAATGGCTGAACATACGTCCAAATGGTTGGTGCACGACCGGACGCAACCGGCAATATCAACAGAATGATTGTGACGAAATCCGACCTCATTCATTGCAAAACACACCATGGAAACGGGTCACGTTGTTGAACCCGCCAGTTTGTTTCAAGTATTGTTGAGTGGTCGGAATCCGAAATTGCCTGCCTTCTATGAAAAAATGTTAATCAATACTCGCCGTCCGGTATTGTGTGTGCATGAAATGTTGACTCACGTAGTTTGTCGGCCCTGGAACTGATGACAGTCCTTTTATCATGTAAGCCCAATTGTTGATTGTTTCTGCTGTTGTTGCTAACCAAATGTCCGGTATGTTCTAATGTTTTACGTTCGTGACTGAAGATAGTAAACAAAATATTAGCATCTCACAACCTGTCTTCTATGGTTATTGTTGAACTGGATTAAGGGGACTCAGTGGTTTAAAACTGAAATATCATCCCCTTCAAATGGTAAACAAACGTAGACATTTTCTGCGGAGCAATCAGTATAGTAGGATTATGTTCTGTTGATTTGGTGTGTTTCTCAATAAACCGAAGCGGATAATCGTTGTCAATCAACATATCACGAACGAGATACGAGCGAAATATCTTTGCTCAAGAAATCTTGTGCTATACTATTGACTTTTTCAAATTTATATTGGGGAACCACTGGTTCAAACGATCTTTGTTTTCTGTTTCGTTGAATCAGAAAAATGATGTAGCAAACAAGCTGGTTTTCGTTTATCCATCATCGGGTCAAACATAGCATTCATAAGAAACATTGTTGTCAGGGCGAAATGAGCATAACACGTGACACGTTCAATTGATGTAAACCACGTCAGAAATAGACATGAAGACAATGTATTAACAAAGTGATATCACAATTATGACTCAACTGAAACCGTATCAGTTTAAACGTTCATGTCCTATTAACCGAGTGAAAGACGGTCAGTCAAAGGCAGTGACATGCTGAACTTTGGCTATAGCCAAGACGATCGGAATCCGACTGAATAATTCATTACTGATGAGTATTCAGGGATTTGGTTAATTTCAAGTTGAACATCACCCACAATGGATCGCAGCTGTTGCATCCCCATAGACTTTCCAGTCAGCCCATTTCGAAAAGAAGTACTAGACTCGAGTTTCGCCCTCATTAGAGCTCGTCAGTAGCGCATATCCTCGCCACTACCGAGACTAGAACTCTGGCCACACTGTTCACTGGGAAACCATGTTTACCATTGAGCCATTGACCTCACATTAGGCACGACCGAATTATCATATGTGAACACTCAACCACTTTCGCTTGTGAGTAATGATCAGGTTGCCCGATCGCCTCAAGAGGAGACACAGCTACTGTCTGTTAACTCCAATCGATGACCCCTCGATTAGGACTTCCCTCCAAGTTGAAATCATGGAAATCATTAACTTGTTGAGCGGTATTCGATTAATGCTGTGTAGTAGGGGATTTCGATTTTCATACTGACTGAACATCACCCACAAATGATCCAAGCAGCTGTCGCATTCCCATAGACTTTCTGGTCGGCCCCATTCGAAAAGAAGAACTAAGCTCGAGTTTCGCTTTCATTAGTAGTCATCAACAATCTAAAATATCGCTTAGCAGGTTGAAGGAGATAGGAGATTTCGACCCGCTGTAGGAAGTCCTAATCGCGGAGTTATCGATTGGAGTTATCAGGCAGTAACTATCTCATATCGAGACGACCAAGCAACCTGATCATGATTCACAAGCGAAAGTGATTGAGCGTTCACATATGATAATTCGGTCGTGCCTAATATGATGTCAATAGCGCACTAACCAACATGGTTGTTTCACAAAAGCGTGGCTGGAGTTCTAGTCCCGGCAGCGGCAGAGATGTGCACTACTGACGAGCTCTAATGAGAGCGAAACTCGAGTTTAGTGCTTCTTTTCGAAAGGGGCGGACTGGAATGTCTATGAGAATGCGACAGCTGCGATCAATTGTGGGTGATGTTCAACTGAAATAATCCATCTTTTTATACACAGAGGAGTTTTGTCCAGGTTTTATGGTTATTGTGGCGCACCTTCACGTCATAATGGACAAACCTGCTACGGTTCCATTTGCGTCATAATTGTCACATCATTTTATCAAAACGTTGTCACCATGTGTATATCTGACATGGTTGACTTCAATTGAGCGTGCCACGTGTTATGTTCACTTCGCCCTGACATTAATGTTTCATATAAATTTTGTTTCTTCTGATGGTAATTAACCGAAAATTGGCTTGCTCTCCACATCGTTTTTCTAATGTTCAGTCGTTAACCGTCTCGTTACTATCCAAATATCTTAATTTTCTACTGTTTTTAACTTGATAACTGAAGAGGGTAAACGGAATATCAACAGCATATGTTATATATTTCTTTTCGAGCACGTAAGGATGATTTTGGCATAAGGACGGCCAGGAAATTAACCATTTCGTCAAACAGTCATTAAAGTTCCATTTCCGGGAACCCTGTCACTGTTCATGACACAGACTCACGGACGGGTGTCTACTAGCTGTTGTCCTCATAATTACATTGCGTGAACTAGTTTTAAGGTCACCAGTGTTCCATTTTCTAAATTAATTTCCCATCAAAAAACTTACCTTTTTGAAAGTGTATGGATTCAAGACAAATACTGTTATATGTATGTTTCTACAAAATTACTCCAAAAAATGAATCGGCATTATAGGGCACGACACAATTTAGACCGATTTAGAATATCGTGCTTTTCCTGAATGATTTACATGCTCACAGTTGTCATAAAACTGCTGCTGACGTTTGTTACACGATGGTAACCATGCACTTAGAACTCCTTTATCAGTTTCCAGCCAGTATACTATTTTTGACTATTCTGTAATATGTCTGTTAGAAACGTCGTATATTTCGTTAGAATACCCACGAGCTGACGTCAGATTTCTTCTTTACTGTCTGTAAGAGAGGCTTTCGTTCTGACTAATTAAAATATTGGGAGAGTTAGTAATAAAAATAATTAGGAAGTGTGGATTTATCTAAGCATTATCCAGCGGGAATGTATCGTTACCACTCTGTCCTTGATTAAACTAGTGCAAAATGTGTGCTTCGATTGTGGGGACGCAAAAGTCAAAATCTGTATTATATCCAGTACAAAAAACGCTGTTGTTCATTCAGAGGAATCCCTGCTGAAACTAACAAACAACAGTCAATATAGTGTCGCCAACTGAGGTATTACCTTCCCTACCGCAGATCGTTTCAGTAAAACGTACTATATTTTTGACCTCCAAAATTGAGCACTATTCGGTGCAGTATAAGTTCGCCTTTGCAATCACTTTTAATGACTCCATATCCTATCCAGTTCAACCGATGATGTTTAAGTTTCTCACTCAGCAGGCAACACTAACATTATACCGCGCATACCTACTTTACCAGTTTCTGTTGGCATGATACACAATCTAATTTCAAATGTTTCACTTTCCAGATGGTCCGTTGAAATACTGGACCTACAGACATACTGAAATCAATCGCATACTCCCAGGTTTCATAAGGGAGTGCTATACACGAAAATGTTCAAAACGCTGTCTGATGGCATGTAGTAATTATCTGATTACCAAAATCCAGAAGGCATCGGATATACGGTTAAATTTTCGTTAGGCCCAGAGAGACCGTAGAATCGTTCAACCCTGGAGTTACCTCAATGTATAAATTGGGCTTCTCAACTGGACTCTCTTACCACAGTTAACATTTTTTGCTCATATGATGGTATATAAACACAGTTTTTCTATACCATCCTGTAGTTATTGATACTTTATTCCTAGTTATATTTTCGCCCTTAATTCGCATAGTCTTATCTTGAATTAACAGTAACCTCGTCACTGCAGTGTGGCATGCGGGTGGTAAAAATGCAGTTGTCTTGTATCTGTACCACCATGGCAGACACACTAGACGGCGGCGCAAAAGCTTAAGATGTTACCTGACAAATAACAGTAATCAATATGATGACTTGTTGCCTGTTTCGCTGTCCAGTCGATAGGGTTGGAGTTCTCACTGTGTTACCCTTCATCGTTACTCCATGCCGATGGTTCAGCTAACCATTTCGACTAATGTTGAGCCTTGCGTATGACTTCCGTACGACCTAGTATAATCTGGCAGCAGGTCTCGTATGCATCAGCATAACCAACTTAACGTAACGTGGTGGTGGCCATATAATCGTGTGTAATTAAGGAGTTCAAATACACAACTGCCGATTATAACGGGTTTGTACCTTAAGGATGCCAAACTTCGTAACTAATTGTACAGTATAAGTTAGCCATATATATGTATATTGTCGTAACTCGTGAAAGTAGGTCTATAGATTACCACCCGAGATTAGATTACGCAGATGTTATCATGGATAGCCGTTTATTCTAAATGCACTTTCAAAATATCAAATTTCTTCTTCATTGGTGTCCGCAGCGTAAACATTTCTGATATGAAGTGTAGTTTGGGCAAAATAAGTACGGCATAAGTACTGTTGCTTAAATTTGGATCCTCACAGAGCTCAGAGTCTGACTGTGCCGTCAGCTGTGCAAAATTTCACTACGCACGGAAGCTCCTAACTCTTATGAATGAGTCTACCATCACCAGCACTTGGTTAAAGCATTCGCATTTCCATAGAACTCCAATCCATTCACCTTGTCTCATGTCCAGACAGCTTGGTAATCTGAGTAGTTCTCGAGAACGAATGTAGCTGGGTGGTTATCTACGATAGCTCGGTTGTGCCCAACGTGAGGTCAACAGCACAGTGCTCAATAAATTTGATCCATGAAAACTTAACCAAAGTTCTAGTACTGGCTGTAGCATGAACATACACTACCGATGAGTTCTAACGAGATTAAAACTTGAATCTAGCACTTCGTCCCGAAAGAAACGACTGGAGAGATTGTGGGAATGCAAGAGCTGTTTCACTTATGTGTGGTTTTCAAGATACACTACCCAAAATTCCCTACTGTTCTTCAGCTATCGTAACGATTTCAACCACACGCAGAACTTACAACTATACCCCGTTCTGAGTGGTGTTCAACTTACGTCAACTAAAATCTCCTAGTACTTATCAGCAATCTTTTGTAAATCTTAAGTTCTTGTGGATACAGTTCAGCTTTCCAATTAATGAGAAGTTCACCTGTCAATTCTCAACGAATACAGTACTGTTTTCCACACACGTCTGATGAAAATTCCCTGAACCACATAACTTCCTTTCTGGGCTCCTTAGGAAAAGCTGAAATGTTGTCAACAAGCACATCTAACAGGCTTGCCGTGACATCGCCTACGAGTTTGGGAAAATTTTCACTCGTAACTGAAATGAACAATAAATAACTTATGTGCTTCATGTACAGCAACTGTATAACCCTCCAAATGTTAAAATGTTGTGATCCAAGAAAATATGTTATCTTAATCAAACACTGCTCGATTTGTAGTCTTAGTAACATCTGTGTTCAGAAGACCTGTATACCTTCGGCCATCAAGTTTTTAATGATGCTAGAAACCACTGCTAAGATGCAACTTAATGCTAGGTTTCAAAAACTGTTTGGGCTCTTGAGAGACATACTGGATAAACCGCATACGTTATACATTCAGTTGGAATTTCTTCGTTCTGAAGAATGAATCAACCAACTTGACTTTTGGCTGTGACCCGACCCATGGACACTGTTTAATAATCAGTGATGGAATCTCATACGTACATGGTGATTCCCCTGACGTCAAATTCGACAGCGATTGTTTCGCATCTGTGGCTGCGAAGCTCAGAGAAGATAAGCATTTCTCGACATATTCTGTTTAGAGGGCGATGTATATGATTCCATGTACTTTCTGACATACGCAGCAAAACGTTTTGCCATAGTATTTGGATAGAACATGTGATGCACTCGGGTGGGTTTATCCTTGTTTTAACTAAAGTCATTCGAGAAAAATGGTAATAAAACCGTTCTCGTTTGATTGATTTTAATAACCAACTATCTTTGAAACTCGCTTATTTCATGTCAGAACTGGTTGTTGCTGACATTTCAAAACTTTAAACCGATTCCATATTTGTGATTACTCTGCTTAAGCTGGTATAGCGTCTCCCATGAAATGGTTTTGACTGTTTTTGGTTTGTGTACTTTTGATTTATTGGATTTTGGATGTGAACTGGAACACGTGTGCATGACTTAGTTCAACATTGCTTTGACCCACTCCCAATACTCTTTTACCTCGGTTAAGTTTTGCAGGTAAGAGGTCGCTTTACATAATCCCAACGAAGAAACACATTCAGTTCACATTTGCCCCTCAATGTGAATACTTTGGGTATTGTGTGGCTTCATAAGCATCAAGTTTTCGACAGTTACAGAAACCTTTGGGTGACCGGCCATAAGAAGTATATTCATTAAAACTCAGTTTAATTGAAAAAACATACAACCATGCTTCTGTAGAGCTGACTGGTTCACGTGCTCAAAGCAACTCAGATGGAAGTCTATCGTTAGAAGAGACGAATAGAGTTTTATACATTACTCTCCAAGTCATGTTGACAAATGTGCTATATAGTGGCTTGGAATCTTAATTCAGTAGCACACGATTTATCATCAGTTTACTTACGTCAGCTACAGCCTCTAGAATACAAGCGTTTACTTTACTTGAATGCTTTGATGGACTGCAACGAAATGCCATCAGGCATGTTCAGTTCTTTGACCGCTGCATCCTGGTGCATACTGTTTCGGGTATCCTATAGAAGATCCTCAAGTGCAGTCTACATGCCTACAAACTCAGTTAATTCTTCTTCAATAACACAACGAACTGCGGTTTGTTTAGTTGCTAGGAGTCAGCAGTTAAAAGGCCATACTTTTTGCACAAGCACAACTTGGTTGTAAGTTACACGTTTTCGATATATCGTAAATTAAGGTCCATAACCAGTTCGATCCCACTTAACTCTTAAGCTTCCACCTTCCGCTGCTCGAATTAAGCAGGATACAACTGACTCGATTGTTACAGATTCTATATAAACGCTTTGTGTGACAGTTTTACTTTCCATATGTACAACGTGATGCATGAGATCGATCATTAAAAGTAAACAAGTTCAATAAACCTGTTACCCTCTATGATTAAATATGCGCTCTTTACACTTACACTGTTTCCCATATTTTACCGACCTATTAATTGGTCAAAGCATATTTTCTAATAACAATTTTCAAACTCGTGAACTAGAGACTGTACAAATGAAACCAGAAAAATTGTTACGTTTATCCTCATATTTGCAAAACATATCAGTCCACGAAGTTGAATTAACTGCTCATTTTTACTTAATCAATTTCTAATTGTGTACCACTGTAACATACAATTTGAAAGGTCATCTAGAGAAACTGTCACCAAATGTGGACCTTCAACCTTCTTGATAAATATCAACGGTATGAATGTGTACGTTGTCATAACAACAAGTTATCCGAGATACCATAACCCACTGATTGTGCAAGTCCAAATTCCGATTAATAGATTAAAGTTAATGATAAATAATCCACATGGATTGATAATGCGTTTAGCGACCTTCAAATAAATGAACTGGAAACACATTGGGACAGAGCTTCAACCCAGAATGTTAATGCTTACTGATTAATGTAACAAATGTTTGTATACAACCTCAACCCGGAACAATTACATTCATTGAATAGTTCTTCGGATTGTGTAACGATTGAAGCCATAAGTTAATCAGTACTTCAGAAAATGTGCAGTGTGAAGATATGGCGGCAATAAAAAATCGAACGGGAGGAAGGGGGTAGATAGGAGTATTCAATTTTGAAAGTTGAAAAGCTAAAATGAGGTCGGGATAAATTTCAGTAGGTGCTGAATATGGCAGCAAACACATATGTCGCCCTGAACTTGGCACCTACATGTAACTTCACGGTTAGTCACAGTAAACCGTGTCAACGTGTTGATGTTCTGATTTCAATGTTGACTTAGAAAATAATGAATGGGGGGTCATTAAGCTGTGGTTGAATAGCTAAAGGGACGGAAAGCTGACTAAGCTTTGAGATTACTTAATTGAACGCAAATATAATGCCCTGTGCGTATTATAGCTTGTAACGTCAATTCTAACGATATTCACGCAGGGAGAAGAGGATGATCAAGTTGCCTTTTCAGTAATTCACAAATGTTATTAAGATTACGGAGTCAATTTCTTTGTCAGTTTTAATCGGCGATCGCACATTCGCAATACACAGTCAGGACTGCCAAGAAACATATAACTCCTCATAATCCAAGCCAAATTCTAGCTCGCACCATCGGTTCATACAATAAATGGATATACCTCACCCGCTACAGTCAATATCCACAAGAAACCGCCTACAAACATAGTGCATCGAAATTGTTCAGCTCTCTAGTTCTCGAATGGAAGTATGCCAGTTAGGCACAATAGTTATCTATCATTGATTTGTAAACAGTTCATCAATCCACTGTGGCCGCTCCTAAAAGCAAGCACCCAGCAAACTAGTTTAGTGGAAGCAAGAAGTGAATCGACAACGCTCACAGAAAATCTACAGTAACTGTCTACAACAAATTTCAACACACTACCTCCGCTATAAGTTAGAAAAACGCTCCTCTTCAATAACAGATTAACTCCACCAAATGCAATTCCTCCAGCGTACTAAATCG
This sequence comes from Paragonimus heterotremus, assembly GCA_013368495.1. NCBI lineage: Eukaryota > Metazoa > Platyhelminthes > Trematoda > Plagiorchiida > Troglotrematidae > Paragonimus > Paragonimus heterotremus. The sequence continues at coordinate 20,448 of LUCH01007094.1, forward strand.
ATTGTTGCCACAGCTAACTCCCGGTAACAACGACCACGTGCAAACAAAAACCGAGGCACGCGAAGGCGAAGTGTGTATTCACTCAAACAATAGGCAAGAAGTTTATATGTACGATGAGCGTAACAGGTATGAAGATCAGGATGTAACAAGAGAGGAAAACTGTAACAGATTCTACACCAAACAGCCTTGAGTGTAATTCGGTCAGATACTCTGATCATTCTTGTTGTGAATGCAATTGAAGATATCAATTTAGCGGTGCAATCAATGTTTTCTGTTGACGTCACGTCCTTGTTTATCAATGTTCCAATAAAGAGGACGATATATTATCTATGTGATTCTATCGAGCATAGTGACATGGATATTTGGATACCATCGTTCGAACTCAAGCAATTACTTTATATGTGCTCATACAACGTACAGTTTAAGTTCAATGAATCAATTTATCGACAAAAAGACGATGTCGCAGTGGGTTCACCGTTGGGACCACTGTTTGCCGATATTTTCATGGCGAAGTTGGAAAACGAACAATTGAGCTTCGCAGTGGGTCAATGCAATTTTTATAAGAGGTATGTTGACGACATCTTTTGCGTCCTTGCTAATAGTGTGCATCCGACTGACATCGTACCCACATTTAACTCCGCACATCAAACTTTGAAATTTACGTTGAAGACATAAATTAGTAACCAGTTGGGCTTTTTGGATGTGAGTTTGTGTTGTCGCAATGATAGCTCAATTCAGCGCGCGATACACAGAAAGGATACTTGGAATGGTCAGTATACTCAATTCAATAATTTCGTACCGCTCGCCTTAAAAATAAACCTCACTAACTGTTTGACGAGCAGAGCCATAACGATTTGTACAGATGACACAATTACTGAATAACTGGCGTTCATACGGACGATATTCATGCAAAATAGATACCCCTAGAGATTCTTAGACGGAGCCATGCAAAAACGGGGTGAAAGAGACCAGCTGCACCTAGTAGAAAAGAAAACCGTACACGTCAGTTTACCTTTCAAGGGCGATACGTTAGCCGAAACTACCACGCGTAGGTTCACGAATACAATCAACGCAACATTTTACACCGTTAAGTTGCGTGTCCACGTTACGTCTAATTCCGTTCTGTGCCCACGCCTAAAAGATTAAGTTTCTTTTTCTGCAGCCTCGTTCTGTGTATACTCATTCACTTGTTCCTGTGGAACCAGTTATGTTGGCCGCACGACCAGACGCCTATCTGAACGGGTCAGGGGACACCACCCAGCTTAGCTCAAGAGTGGAATAACAAAATCTGTCGACAGCGCCATACAATCGTACCTGGTGGATTCTAATCATTATGTTAGTGTGACGGATGCATTTCGTCCAATCTACCGAGTTAAGGTCACCTAGTTGATGGCGTAGAGGCATAGGATTCTGTCCATAGCAGAAGTTATTGGAATTCGCCTGTCTAATCCACCCCTGTGCGTCCAGAAAAAATTTGTCCAAACTGTGGATGTGCCTTGGCCATCCACTCACCCTGTTAGCTTGTCAAGAACCACTGTTAAGGTGGGTACTTGATGCAGTGTGACAGTGAAGTGTCTGACCTCATTAACCACCCTTTCCATGTTTACTCCCTTCATGATTCCCCTGTACAATGTGATATAAATATGATGTATTCAGCCTGATGATGAATCACTGAAAACGGGCTTGTTCGCTACACGGTACTTTTTATGATTCTTAGGACATCAAAACTGTTTTTTTGCGCACGCTTTACTTTTAGGCATGTTCGTTGCGTTTATATATTCAGAGGTTTAGCCAAGTAGTATAGGTCGATCTGTGGTAAGCTGAGTGTGGTGACTACATTTTTGAAAAAACACATTCAGCGACGGTCCAACTGTTGGCGACATCCTATTCGGATTAGCCTGTCACAGTGACAGACGCCAATGAACGCCTGCACTTCAAACCATCACCGCAAGTTGCTTGCGCTGAACCACTCACGGTTCCACTCACACACCACACATCCGATGTGAACCCGAAAGAATAAGACCAGTAAGTGCGTGAGGGAGACCTTTGTGTCCAGTCGACCAATGTTGGTTAGCCAATTGAATGGCTATCAGGAATAGGAAACCCTTATCTCTCAGAAAATAAACAGAGGGAGATTGCAATGACATGCTCTAAACTGAGAAGAAAGAAATGTAAAATGCAATGCAGAACGCATTTCAGTATACAAGTGTGTGTTACTGCATTCCAGAGAGGATAAGAATTAAAAACCAAATTCCGATTGGACTACGAAAAGAACAAGCAAACCATTCATCATACAATATACCAACAAAGCTGAGGAAAAGGATGGGTAGAAGACCGCATGCACCCAATTTTCTGATAAGAGGTGCGAATTGGATACCAAACGACCATTTTCTTCGTCGATGCAGTCATTAATAAAACTAGAATAGATATATTGATATGATCTACCTGAGGTTAACGTACTGCTCGTCATTTCGCCGGCGTTGCACTATGAATACGCTGGTGACCTACTAATCGAAGAAGGCCAGTGCCTTCGCAGCCGCGCACATCGCATCGTCATATAGTAATGTCAACACGATCTATCGCACCGATGTTTTACTATCGTACTTTTCGATTTCGTCCTCGGCAGCGCAATAACTGATCGATGAACTCGCAGCCGCTCGTCCGAATCGTATTCCTCCGGGCCGTCCAGTCCAGCACTATGTCTTCCCAACATCCAAAACCAATTTTACAACGTGGAAGACTTATCCAGATAACATCCTAATATCTCCGGTTTCGACCACCAGGATTTCTTTTCCCCTATCTAAGTTGTCCATACTGTAGCTGCTTCGAAATACGGCCACCGCCCATCCGACGGACATGCTCCAGTCGACAAAGCTGATTCAGCATCAGCAGAGCTTCCATTCCATTTATGTCAGCTCGCCACCGTACCTCAGTATTCGGAACCATATCCGACCACCAGCCACCCAATTTACATCTTTGACCTACGTCCACTAACACACACATGATGGAGAACCCACTGACAAGTTAAGTTTAAACGCCGTATTGAAGGTGGAGCTTGCTTAGTGAACTGGCACAACACAATCTATACGTATGTAAAAAAAATATGGTTCAACCTTACTTGAACCACATAACCTGACGAAAAGCTCGCAGGCAATGACAGAATAAGAACCCACCTTGTGAGATTCTGCCTGAAACTGGGGCAATACAGTATTGGTTATCAGTTGTTTGTATGCTACATTTTACTTATTGTGTGACCTCAACAGCTTCGAAGTTTACAATGTAAGTGACAGCTCTTCCTAATCTACCAGTCTTGGTCGTCTCGTGCAAACCTCAAATGCGCACTTTTGTAATCAAACCTGTTAACGAAATATATTTGTCTGTGTCTAGTACGGGGTTGCCATTACCGAACAACCGTATGATCAATGTTCTACTTAACAGTTTTAGAAAAAACTGCTTAGGAGTTGCTTTTCATGGTACTCACTCATTGGAGTCACAAGAAAGAGCAATGTCTATAGGACGTAAATAAATTTCCGCGATCATTCACGGTGCCACATTCTGCTTACTTGCCAACCCATTCTTTGCTTTATACAGTATTGTCTTCCCTAAGCTCTTCGAGTTAAACTATTCCAACAGGAAGCCTAACTGAGAACTTTCTTGTTACAAACCTGACTTCTATATATTCAGCATTTAAGCATCGTTTATGATGCAGTTACTTAAACGATTACCGTGGTTTTTGTGAGAACCGCCACCGGATAGATACAGAGGTATAGAACTTACGTCGCAGCAGTATTGATGATGTGTTATCATGAAAGACTGTGTAGGCAAATTGTTGAAAACTTGAAGTTGTGTGGTTAAACAAACCTAGATTTGCCGTCTTCTTTCGCATAATCGTAGAGTTTCTCATGTTTCTGTCTGATTGCGCTGTTGTACTACCCTCGTTACTGGCGAACTCACTCGGGGTCGCTTTAACGGTAGTTTTGGTGTTAACGAGCAACCTGCCCGTTTCGGTTCATTGCCGGCATAAGAGTTTTGGAGCACATTAGGTTATTAAGTAATATTACAGCAACCAGCACTCGGAACAAAGTTTTATTTACTGCAGCTTTTGTCGTTCATTAGATCCTCACGCATCATTGCAGTTTTTTGATGATCTTCATCAACTGATTTTCACTTGTAAAGTAGGTTACCTATAATGACAGGGAAAGGATGATGTTATGCGCGTGAAAAGATCTATTTGGTTTTCCTAAACTACTCATTGTTGCATCGATTTACACCATTATTGTGTAGACAAAAGGGAAAGTGAACCCTTCGGAAATTTTCGAAAAGCAAATTGATTTTTACATCACTCTTTTTACTTTTCACTTTTGAAGATACATCATGCAGTGACAACTGGAACAAATTTCAGTCAGCTTCCCTCGTTTAACCAGTCGAACCTTAATCGTCCAATCTGTTTTATAATGATCGCCTCTTGCTGAACGATGGTCCAGACAGATACTGATCTTATTGTGACAAGGCAGATAAGAACTGGTAACAAACTGCGCTGCATCCGACTCAACAAAATTGGAAAGCACGTTTTGTTTTCGGTTTCAGTGGGTTTATCAGGTAGATGTTAACTGAACTAGGTTTTAACTGGGATACGCTCTTGCTAAACTTGCAAACTCCAAATCGACACGGTGGAAAATGTGCATATTGAAATAAAAGTATTTTTTTAAAACAGCATATTTTGCCACTGACATTTTATTACGCGCGATTCAAACTGGAAAGTTGTGGTTGTGGTTGTGCAGTTCAGCAACATTCGCCAACGTGTGAATAAAATAAAAATTAGTTGGAAGCAAAACTAATGCATGTCGCCTATCAACGTCGTAACTACAAACAAAAGCGTCACGGTCTATCAACACCAGCACTTTTCCAAAGCTTGGGGGAACTAAAACAAAATGAGAACCTAATGATGTCACGTTCGGACAAAGGCTCAGTAGTTGTGTTGACAAATAAAATGGAATATATGAAAAGAAATGTTTGAAATTCTGAGTGTCACTCAGAAGTTCTTGTCGGATGACAATCTCGACAACGTCCAAGAATTGGAAAAAGTGGTCATATTCAATCTGGAGGAACTGTGTGTAAATGGCGTAATTTCTGCACACCAATGCAATTTGTTGAAGCCAATCTGTCAAAGAACGCCGCATTTTCATGGATTGCCCAAAACCCATAAGCCCAATGTCATACTTCGGCTCATTCTGTCAATTTGCAACAAAAAGCAGCAAATCTTATCGCGTTGGCTAGCTGATCTGCTTGAACCGGTCAGAAAACGTCTCAGAAAGTATAGTCTGAAAGACAGCTTTGAAATTTCGAGTTGTGTAGACGCTTCAGATGTTCGGAGCAAACTGATGTGTTTATTTGATATGCTGTCTTTTTTCACTAATATTCCTCTACGTGAAACCATTGGTAACATTTGCAGTTTTATTCTAAGTAGCGATGCTTCTTCTTCTGTTCTAGATTTCTAACTAAAATTATTATTACTGCTTTACAGAGATAATATAAAATTCAACTCCCAAACGTTTACTTTCCAGCGAGTAGGCGGGGTTGCATTGGGCAGTCCCCCGGGTTCACTGCCAGCTGATTTCTTTATGGTTAAAATAGAATCTATATTAGGTGAAGGTTTATCAGAGAAAATACAGTGCAAATATTATGTGGACAAAATCTTAGTCATTCCTGAGAATTTAGGTGATTTGAACGGATTATTCTGAAGTTGAATCACGCATATCCTAACCGCGAACCATTCAGAGAGAACGAAGTAATCAACTGCCTTCCGTTCCTGGATATTTTAGTTACCCGAAGACCAAATGGAAAGCATAAACATTTTGAAAACGTCCGTTCAGTACAATATAAGGGAAGTCTACTTCGAACGCTTTATCAAAAAGCGCGAAACCTGTGCATAGAAGACAGTCTACCAAAAGAATTAAGCACAATCACAGATACGCTGCGGGCTAACGGGTACCGCTTGCAATTTATCACGAAATATAACAGCGTCATTATCTCAAAGATAGAGGAAACGACGGTACCAAAGAGGTTGGTTTACTGAAAACTCCTCTTTCTAAGTGACGGCTGGTCAACAGTGACAAAAAGACGTCTAACAGCTGCTGTATCTAGATCTTGTAACGCTGTAAAACTGTGTGCAAAACAGCGGACAAGGGTCCTATCAGTCTACTTGGCTACGAGCAAACAGCTTACGTCTGTCACATCCCACTGCCTACACAAATATTCATGTAGTTGCAGTATGAGCTGCATATGCATGACAAACAGACAACTAGCTCCTCGTATCAAGCAGCATGTTCTCAAGTGGCTGGAAACACAACAAAACATGTCAAGCACCAGCATACAGGCTGATAAATGGCACCCAGCATCATCAATAACAAAACACGATTCAAAAAAGACAGAGTCAACATGTGTGACGCGTTCTTTGTGATTTTTCGAAGCCACCGGAAACGCATCCTCCATTTTGCTGAAGCTTTGGCTACCAGACGTCGTAATCCCCCTCTGTGTGTTCAAGAACAATTTGTGTCGACGGATATCTGCACCAAGTTTTGTACGAATGAAGTCAGACAGTTTGGCGTTGCGTTTAACATGTTATTGTAAAACGGCAAATCCCATGTAACTTCTGTTCCTTCGTTAATGTGGTTTCGATTACAACACTCCTGAGGGAGGCCACCCGAGTTGCTTGAAACGTGGAGTATTAAAACGTGTTCGTAACGATGTGTTATTCTTAATCCCTTCATCAGTTAACGTTGACGTTGCGGCTGCCCTGGCAGTCAGCATCCTCATACGTTTGATCTTCATTTCCGTGTCTGTGTGTTTAATCCCTTAAACCATTACTTCCGCCCTATAAAACCCCGTCTTAATGTTTAAAATTGCTTACATGTCGATGTGTGATCAGAATGCACGTAATGTTACTCCGGAGAACATCACATGATCTGCGCCTTATCATTGCCCTATTCAACTTCAGAAGGGGAACTACTTGCCTTAAAGTGATTTGTTGAATCAAAATTGTTTTAAAAAAAATCAGAGCAACTTTCACTAAAGTTATGGTCTCGAAAGATAAGCAGCATTGTCAGCAGGTTCTGGTTTACAATTTCTAGCAAAGTTGTTCTATTGTAACAGATTGGTCCGGGATATCTGATTTCAGTTTTCACCAAAACCACTGATGGCTGGTCTGGGGTGACAATTGACGATACATCTAGGGAACGATCAGACGTTCAGTCGATGCATCCACTATTTTCGAGAGCAACCACACAAATGTTAACGTTGCATCTGCCAAATGTCTGTAGGTTGTTTGTTGCCACCTAAGTTAAATCGACACTTTTTCACACACACTTAAGTTTCTATGCTGAATGATTGTTTATTTGAAACTCTCTTTATCCAGTTATCGTTTAACGCCAAGTTTATAGTGACTTGAGAAGTATCCTGCCAAACACGGATGTTATAAACTCTTCTGATTTCAAACGACCGGCTCATTCCTTCCGGGAACCCAGCCTTGGGTAACGAAACAAATGGATCAGACGTTCAACGATTGCTTGGAGCATGCAATCTCAAAATTGTAGTTGGTATTGATTTTCATGATAGAAGTACTGTAATCCTACAATACCAGTAGACCGCATTATGTTGCATCTCAATAGATTCCATTTGCTAAACAGATCATATCCACTGAACCTGGATCATAACCTATAGAGTTCTTGATTAAAATAGCTAACAATCAGCTGTGCAAATTATATGAATTGTATGAAACTATATGATTAAACTTCTCATTGAGCTTGAATTATCATGACTCGATTGGTAGAATCTACAATTGACCTGATACTTTGATTCTCTGATAAAAAGGGGAGGTATTTGATGTCAAAACACAGATTTAACGGCCGGCTCACCGGATGTTTTACGATGTCACTTGTGAGATCAAGCAAAACGGTTGAAGTAAACGTTTCCCTTCCTAACGGATTGCAGCGAATTATATTCACAAAATACTCCTTGTTTACAATTACACATGTAAAGCAGCACAAAACAATTTTTAATAAAGCGGTCCAAAGGGCTGTTGCGTAAGATTTATGGCTTTGCAAGTGCTTGTTCCAGAACGTAAAGTTATGAAGTGGAAAATGGGTAAAATATGAAATTGACCGTACAGGGGAGACTTTCGCAGTGCTATTCGTTAACCGGTCATTATCATCGTTACCGTGATAGTTTCAAAGCAAATAAACGAATCCTTCTGCACACATACAGGTGGATAACAAGGTCACAGAACAACCGCTTCGACATGTCGCAATCACCGAGACTTATCGGTTGCCTAAACAATGGTGAATGATTATATTAAATCTACCTTGTGGTAGTTTTCAAGATGCTAACGAGCGACCACTGATAATACCTCGTAACCTTAACCATTGAGCGAAATATCATCTGGAGAGCTGTACCAAAAAGCTGTATAGCTACTCTAACTGAAAATTCCAGTAGATATACATTTAGCCTGTCTTCAGCTTACCTGAATACCCTAAAATTGAACGCATTCTCGTATGAGTTTAAATTCTGCCTTCGACCCAAACGTGACTCATAACCCTTAAGAAGATCGCCAGTGGGTAAATGCGAAACTACCCGATCGTGAACATCACTATGGCGCTATTAGCATCAGAATTGTTTCCACATATAAAATGACGGACGCTTTGAAACAGGTCATGGGGTACAACCTGAGTTAACCAGAAAAATTGTTGTTTATCTCGAGTGAGCGCCTCAAATTTAAGGGTGATGTCATTCCCGGTGCTCCGACTCAGATTAAATAAAGAATATCGACAGAATCGAAACTTTTGCAACAAACTAACTTAACTAACCTGATAACAATGAAGGCCTCACGATCCGGCGTTTCTCGTACACCTCTACCTTGTGGATTGCCAAAGACTCAAAAGGAAAATGTGTCACTGTGATCAGTTTGGACGACATGTGACTGATTTCAGCACGGGTTAGCAAAGTAGCTGGTTAGAATATTAGAATTAGTGAAACAGTCAACATACAAGCGTTAGCTAAAGACCAGTTATCAGTAGGCTGAAATTCTCCGGAATGTAAGCCTTAGCAGAAGACACATGACCCGCACTGATGCCAACGTTTTACTCGCAAGCGTACACCTAAACGAAACTGCTCAATTCGTACGCGATTACACCCACGTGAATCAACTCGAACTACCGATTTTAACGTTTGACCTCGAACTATCAATTCTTTTATGTACTTCTTACGTAAAATTATACTTCCAGTGCGATGCTGTGCTGAAACTCACACTATTTACACTCAGCACCTATGTGTTAACCGCAATGATGATAAACCCCTGTCTACAGTGTAGAATGCATTAACGAATAAGACCAGACACAGACCCGCTTTATCTACATCGGTCTTGTCCCCACATAATGAGCACCGAATTCGTCTTCGGCGGATTCCTCTCAACAATACTGTGAGATAAAGTTGTATAACAAACATTTTTTGTTGAGTTTCATTTAATTTTATCCATGGGATAATGTTAGTTTATCCGGGTCTATTAATAATTACTAAAACGAAACTTGAAGCTCATCTGGCGCTACAACTGTGTCCAGTTTTACATGAGACACACGTGACTTCCTGTTTGACAACTTAAGAATGCTGACCCACGGCATACATCTCGAGTAAAGTGTAGAGTTTCCTGATTAAGCTTGCGGCTTCATTAAAGAATTATCGAAAATGTCCGGTGAACTAATATCAATAGTTTGAATCATACATACATACATACATACACATGTACATATACAATATTTTGTATTAAACCCACAAGCAATATTCACTAATCGTCGGAATACTGTTGATGTGGCCACAAAAGACTCTCCGCCTGGGAAGTAGTTTGTTGCCAGACACCGGTTACAATATACGAGGAACCATATGACAGTCATCGTAAGCATCGTCATGAACGGCTAACACATTTCACTAACATTCGCCAATCATGCAGCTTTGGTTTTTTGTGAACGTGGTCTAGCAAAACCTACATGCGTTTTCGATTGTACTTCCTAGTCTTCTTTCTGCTCAACATTGAGTTCCAGAGTCAAATTCAGTCCGCGAGCGGTTTTTACTAAATATACCATAATACCTGTGAGCAACATGTAGTGGCTTACACAGCTGGTGTACCAGTACGTTTGTCTTCCAATACCTTAGGTTAATGAAGCTGAAAGCCGTGTCCTAAAGTGCATAAGTTTGGTCCAGTGGTATAAGATCGCCGTTAGGTCACCCGACTTGGCTATAACTCCATTCATTCTAAGCATCCGCACTCTGATTTCCGCAATCAAATTTGGTTCTCTCCACCGACTGTTCCACATCACCAATGCAACCGGCTTCGTCTTTACCACCTTGTAAATACTTACAGTTGTTCTTCAGTACATTTTCAAATTATCCGATGCGAAAATTCACGATGTTTATTGCAACTTGATTATGGTCAAAGTATTACTCGAGGTAAACACTAGCGGTCTATACAGTCCAATTTCAGGTTACCTGTTTATACATGCTGTACTGACTGTACACAGATTTCACAACCCGTGCGGGCTGGTGCAGTCAACCAGTTTAGACTTAAGCAGCTACAAGTTCGACGGTCTCACTGGTCGATTGTGCAGAGGAAGTGTCCAGTTTGTAAACCGTTTGTGGAATCCATAACTGTTAATTTCATTTAGGTTGAGTTATACTTTTGCAGAATATGCAATCTGTTTCCTGTAAGTATTTATCTGCATAAACTGTTTTGTGCGCGATTACAGGTGCTTCACTGTTATCGTTGCTTTATGTAACAAGGCATTCCATATCTGGCCTAATCGATACGTTGTACACTGGTAACGTGATCATTAACATAATAGATTTGCTACTAATTTCTACGCCCTTTTCGTGATAATCTCGTTGAATAGTTAACTCGGATAGAATGGCGCCTAAGGCAATTCAGAATTCAGTGTAGCTACTCTAATGTCCTTAATAAATGAAACACTATTCACATCCAAGGGTCAATATCGGTTTAGGGAACATTTCATCAACACTATCGTTTGGTATGAAATCCCTATGGTGACAAAAGGTCGGCAACGATTCAGTCAGCTGAATGAAATCGAATGCTGATAAAATACACAAGCTTATATGTCATTGTAACCGACCGACCGACAATTCTTCAACAAAAAGTGGAAATCCTTCTCCAAATCGGGAGTAGGATACATTCATCACTGTTTTCTATCTTACCACCCCTTTGCATTTGATTGAACGATTCACGATAATCTAATCACACCCAAAAATCATGTAATCATGACTGTTAGGAGACGATACCATCAGAATAGCCTAGTCAGTTCATCGGTGACGACTGATGATATCATTTATCAACACACCACTGGCGTGCAAGTTTTACCATCCAGAAGGAGGCGTGAAAGTGAGTAGGGGCATTGTACTAGCCCGATGAACCAATCAGAGCGTAACGACTATGGAATTGGCTCTACTTGGCCACTTAATCGCGAAGTGGCCTGAACAAGCTGACAGTGGTTCAACGCGTACATAATCATATTTGGCAACTATTACATGCCATATATTTACAGGTATCTCATTTATTTGTCGAACTTGAAGTAGGCAATACAGCGTGTTCTCTCGCAGTCGTTTTCTTCCTGACTGCGCGCGGGTAGTCTGGGTGAGGCCGCATTGTACAGACCCAGGTATAGCAGTCAAGTCGTAATAGAACGTTTGGCAAATGAAGGGCACTTTACATCGACTTTTTAAATCATACTTACACGTACAGTATTCATTTCGTAACCCGGAAACGTCAAGTTATCTCACCATCTTATATGAAGCTCGATTCGTCGTGAACGACTGTATTTGCGCATGAAACACATAGATGGAAATTACTATTTGTAAGACATATTTGGCCTTTGAGATTTTCCACATATTTGTGTGAAGTACAAATGGTATAAATGTGTCGTTTTATCAAGATTTGATCTACCTGGTCTAGCACGTTAGTACGTTGTTCGTAGTTGAAAAACAATAATCTCCGGTTAAACCACCATGGCTTTATTTGACAGCTTTGCGTAACTCCATTTTCGAAGATTTTTAGTATCAAAATAGATGTGCCATTTGGTTGGAAATACACTTATACTGTTTGTTTAGATTTATGGGTGTAATGACAATACATATGATGATTAATTGCCGTTCATGCATTTAGATTACTTCAAGTTGAATGCCACCCACAATTGTACGCAGCCTTTCGCATTCCGGTTCGAACGACGATATGCACTAATTTGCCTCAAAAAGGGCGAAATTCACGTCTAGTGCTCCTTTTTGAATGCGGTTAGCCGGAAAGTTTTTCTGAAAGCGAAAGCTGACGTTCAACTTGACATAATGTAAAACTCCTAACTTCACTCAAATATTTACACCATGTTGAGTTGGTTCAAAGAAAAGATTAGCTCTATCCTAATTGGTCAGCTCTAATCACGGGGTTATCATTTGGTTGGACAGGGCGGTTTCGTTCAGTTTTCTTTCGAAGTGATCAGGCAAGCTGAACATTATTCAAACAAGGTTGTGGTTAAGTGTTTGGATATGATCAAACGGCCATACCTATTATGAGGTTAATGAGGTTGTGGTTAACACGCAGGTCTCACAAACACCAGGGTCAGAGTGCAAACTCCCATCCGGACAACGATGTGCACTACTACTGGACTCTAACAAGAGTGGAGATGAGTAACTCTCTAATTTTTAGTACAATGGCTATTCTGCGCTGTTTGTATGATACCGTAGTTTTTGCCATTTTGATGAGCAACAGTAAGCCGTTTGGCTCTGTGCAACGAACTAAGGCGAGCAATTTATTCTGAGATTGTGTTTAACTCAGTTGGCCACAAGTGAGCAGTTTGTGCGAAATGGTAAAGGGGTACTGTTATAATCTGGGTGTGGCGCCATTAAGCATACGTCAGTGCCTTTCTATGCCATGCGTGTAACTTGCGTAGATAACCAGCGAAATAGACCTGACTTATTAAATTACGGTTGTTAGGAGCTGAAAGTCCATGAATTGGACACCATTCTCAACTGATTGCAACTTCTGTTCTGACTTGCTGAAACCCATGAAAAACATTATATTCGTGTTTTGTTGTTGTGAAATCTTAGCATCATCTGGATCGAAGTCTGAACTGCCTCCATTATACACACCGGTATTAATTAGACCGTTGACTTTTACCCGAATTAAGCCTTCGAAAGACAGAGTTGTCGATTTTAATCGTAGGGACAGATATGTACGTCTACCTCAAACTTAACCTACTCGCCACTGCGTTAGATGTTTGAAATTTATTGTGCTTTCTTGTTTGCTGTAAGTTCAGCAGAAAAGTGGCTAACGTGCTCAAGTTGCAACCATGAGGAGCGGAGTTCGATTTTTGTTCCTGAAGAGTTCATATTGTACATACGGGTTCAGCAAAGAAGAAAACACGAGTTCGTTATTTCCGGTCAAAATGAACAGAATTAAAGTTAGGGTTGTGTGTAAGCTGCAATCGAATGCGAATTTTCTACGATATCAGTTATAGAAATAAATAAATTGTTAGCCAAGGTTTTTAATTTGACAGACAGTTGACTGAATACTTCGGTTGCAGTTTGAGATCAGTTTCCCTGGGACGATAAAACCCTTGTCTGTCACGCGTTGCCCAGGCAAGTAACTTTTAAAGATCATGGAATTTAGATGTGGGAGCAGAAGCAAGTCTAGGCATATCACGAGAATATTGCTCAGATCTATATTCTTTCGTAACGTCTATCTGGTATGAAATTTGGGGGTTCGCCTCACTATGGTGACAGAAGGACGTATCATAGAAGGAAACGTTTACTCAGTGTATCTTGGAGACTATTGAAATAAAGTTGTGGATTCTCATTCAAGGCAATCTGCTGTTGAACCCGAAGCACATTTGCATGGTAGCTACTGTTACTTACTTGATTAAAAACACAGAAGCATATCTGCGAGTTGCATATTTCATTCGAACTAAACTGTATATTTGAAGACAAATGGTTTTTTGTCGTTAGTATACAAGTGATTAACTCAAATACTGAAAGCCTATTAGCACACCTGATAAATGAAACGTTGAATCAGTCGACATTCATTAGGGGGTCAGACCATAAGAATGACGAAAATCGTAAACAGCATTTGTTTTGGACTGTTTAAAAACAGAATCACTACTGTGAGGTACCTCCTGCTAGTAAGCATATGGGGAATTATTCAAGTGTGTTGTTTGTACCAATGCTTTGCATGTGAGTTAAACTAATTTCACAATCACTTCATGAGAACAGAACCGCTATATCAAAGTAGATCTAAATGTTGTCAGCTGCATCACACTCAATGTGTTGTCCACAAGTGGATCCATGTCAGATATGTACTGTTTATCTTTAATGCCTTTAAACTGTGAAACAACATTGACATGCTCTGAGAAATCTATCAAAACCGAACGATATCTCAAAAAACAATTACTCACTTAACTACTTCCAATTTGATCAATTCTGTCAAACCTCCATGGAATTGGATAGACTAAGCAGGCGTAGTTTTGTGATCAGCCCGTACACTTGTAATGGAATATTCCTCCGATTATTTGAGATTTAACGCAAAAGAATAAAGTTTGTAATAGATAGACTGGTAGCAGGTGATCCCTAGAGGAAGCACCACATTAAATTCATAAGATGTCCATAAATGCTTATGGTAGAACGCATTTAAAGTTACAAAGCACTCGAACAGGTTTAGGTAGCGACAGTAAAAGACTTCTGTCCACAAGTCATTAGACCGTTTCAAAGTTCAGCCATAAGGACAGTAACCGAATTAAGTATTTTCTCGGACTTCTGCATATAGGTAACAGTTTCAAGAGGATTTAAGGGCAAAACGACGACGAGTAATTTTCAGGTTCATCCATAAACTTTTTAAGAATATTAACATGCCTGTGCAAACAATGAAACCATTGTTTCACTTACAAAATTAAACTATCTACATTGAAATAAACTCAGTGAGTCATACGCTTTGTCACTGTTTTCAGGCTGTTATTTTGTCAAGTGTTTCATCCATTTCGGGTTATGTTCTCTTATTCGTCAAAGTAGCTATCGATTCCTTCTGATTATGTAAACGTTACTGCAAATGCAAGTGAACTGATAGACAACGCAAGAGACGGAAGAGTCAGATGAGCTGCGTTTGCGATTATGTTGAACTGGTCCTTTGGTGGCTTGCATCAAGCGTAATTGAGCGGCCGTATATGAAGGGGATAGAGCTGATTTTAAGTTGTCCCTGATGTCGTTTGTTATATGATTTCCTCTGGACTGGAGAATTGCAAATACATTTTACTTTTGAGCCATTTGAACTGACTCTTTACATCATGACTCTTTACATCATGCTGTGAACTTCTATGAACTTTCTGGGACATTTGTTTGCCAGTAATTTTTCTCAGCATCCCCGTCGTTTTGCGATGGATGGTTTGCTGTAATATAGCATCCTCACGCCTAGGGATGGATATATCCAAGAAAGCTAAACCGCGGTTTGATTCAAACAAGGATCAAGTCGGGTGAATTGAATTAGGAAAGTTTAAAACAAATCAGAATTATCAACATTGGTGAAAATCAGAACATCATCAACATGCATTTCGTGCAGTACGGCTTTGACAATATTATCTGGAACTTTTTCGATCATTCCAGAAAAGACGTTAGCTAATTTTCCGTCTAACGCACTACCACTCCAACTACTTGCCTAACAAAAAGTTCAAAATTAAACCTATAATGTCGACGTGGCTGAAATTGTCACACTTGTGTTAAGGATAATTCCGTTGATTTTTCATTATCAATGAAGAGAGTCCCCATTAGGTAATTATACCAAACGGACTAAATAACTAAACAGGCCGATCCCTTCTACTTCGAAGTCAATTTTGAATACTTGCATTCCAATTTTCCAGGTCAGCGGCATCACACTGAACTGAGATGATCGAATTCACTTTGGCTGAATCGGGATTTCGTGTTTCAGACATTCACAACCGCTTTAGGTGCCCTGCGTGGTAGTGGACAAACCTCATGTGAGTTATTTGATAACCAGTTTCCGCAGATTAATATCGAGTTAGGTGTGTTTTCATCATCCTACCAGAATCCTAGTTTGTGATTTCTATCAAATTTGTTCTATTGTAACAGACTCATCCTTGAAATCCAATTTAGAGGTGACAATTTACGATACATTCAATGGACGATCAGATGTTCAGCCGATACATACATTATTTCCGTGTCTGTCTGTTCAATCCCTTAAACCATTACTTCCGCCCTATAAAACCCCGTCTTAATGTTTAAAATTGCTTACATGTCGATGTGTGATCAGAATGCACGTAATGTTACTCCGGAGAACATCACATGATCTGCGCCTTATCATTGCCCTATTCAACTTCAGAAGGGGAACTACTTGCCTTAAAGTGATTTGTTGAATCAAAATTGTTTTAAAAAAAATCAGAGCAACTTTCACTAAAGTTATGGTCTCGAAAGATAAGCAGCATTGTCAGCAGGTTCTGGTTTACAATTTCTAGCAAAGTTGTTCTAGTGTAACAGACTGGTCCGGGATATCCGATTTCAGTTTTCACCAAAATCACTGATGGCTGGTCTGCGGTGACAATTGACGATACATCTAGGGAACGATCAGACGTTCAGTCGATGCATCCACTATTTTCGAGAGCAACCACACAAATGTTAACATTGCATCTGCCAAATATCTGTAGGTTGTTTGTTGGCACCTAAGCTGAATCGGCATTTTTTCACATACACTTAAGTTTCTATGCTGAATGATTGTTTATTTGAAACTCTCTTATCCAGTTATCGTTTAACGCCAAGTTTTTGGTGATCACGAAACACGAATGTTTGAAAGTCTTCGCATTTCAAAAATGAACCTGATATTTTCTCTACAAAATACAAGAAGTTTTTGAGGTATTCAAGTGTAATGCCCATTTCACAGTTTTGGCTATACATAAAATGACAACAATTTCATTTGTCTTGTGAATAGGAATGTTTGTCATATGAAATGAGGAATCACCATCAATCGAACACACATCCTGAGGACTCACGGACACGTTCTAATGACTCTGTTAGTTCAAAGGAATTCATTAGGGATTGAGAGGAACATTTTTTTTGAATGGGGTGCGGAATGTCAACTAGCCATCCAGCGGAATTACGGCTGACTGAATTGTTCATGCACAACTTTGATCACAGGGATGCTCCGTCTTTGAGTATCTTTGGTACGCCTTTCATTCGTGGTGCTTCTGTGACAATTGGTTACATGCACCCATACTGATTTGCTGAGACATGACTTTGCAACAACAGTATCTGGAGTTGTCTCGTTATTTTCCATTCTAGCTGTACGTTATTTTCAGTCGGTTTTTCCCGTTTAAACTTCCGTTGGTCATCGTAGACTGCATGCATTTTTGTCACATACTCATACTTGCTCATGATGACCATACCAGAGCCTTTGTGTGGTTTCAAAAACACTAAGTGCCGTATTTCTGTAAGTTCTTTCTTGGCGTGACAGTACTCATGTTGGAGACAACACTGCTGACAAATGGGTCCTAACAAAATTTAATCAGAAATATCTAACAATGTTGAATGGAACCAGCCGCTCCCATTGAAACATGTGGGTGGCAGATCCTTCAGTTGGTCACATATATCTTCAAATTGAGCCAGTGTATTCAACTTGGTAACGCCTTCAGGTGGGAGTATAAACTTCATTACAAGGAAAAGAACATCCATCTGTGTCTGTGTGAACTGAGCTGACAATAGATTGTACACATGCTTTAAACCACTGACAGGAAACACAATCACTGGCTGATCGTGAGAAAGAGCTCCGTAGAGAATGAATAATTTTCATGGTGAACGGTTTCTCTGGGAAGGTTACAAACTAGATACCACATACCAGTGAAAATCGTTTGATAGCTTCAGCAAAGCGACAGTGAGTTTCCACAAAGGTAGTTAGTTCACCTCGAGCAACATTAGTGTACAAACTCGTTAACCTCACAAGATTAACGCAGCCTTTGGAGAGTTTTTACTTCGGTAATAACTTCATGAACTAAACTGGAAATGGACCAGATCGAACATACTGCCCTTAAAATCAATATGTGTCCGTTTCACTGTTCTGTTTCATCGTGGCGACAGTGGACAATCCGAATCTCTCACAACATATCACAGCATATATTCCCTTTCTGCGTTGGCGTACCTGTTAATAGGAACCCAGGGGTTTCGATTTCCTTGGTGCTGCCGTCTGTTTGTTACGGTTTCATATGGTAAATTATACTGTGTTCCAAAGGATCAAGCAGACAGAAAAATTACCTGCAAGAAGGTGGAAATGTACACACTCCGAACTAATCAACCTCGTCAATGACCAGACCTTAGGCTAACAACGCTATGTGGCTGACTGCTTGTTCTCCAGTGCATAATCTGACCATCAAAGATGCACTCCAATACAGTCAAGTTTTATATTCGAGACTGTCAAGTGCATTATTTATAAACTGTAGCACTTTCAAAAAGTACGCACACTTGGTGACTTTCAATTACACCACATTTATTTCCCGGGGTTTTTTGGTCTCAAAATGAACCTCCTTGCAAAAAAACTTACCCGGCGCTACCTGTCATTGGAAATACCCTCTCAAATAGTGGGAGCGCGCCCGACTGTACAGTGTAGCACCTAGACTGTGGCGCACGTGTCAACTGCAATCTGTTTGTAGGTAGAACCGTACAGAGGGGGTTGAGAGTACCTGCTCATTGCTCATTCCTTCGAAGTTGCCATCCTTCAAGATTTACGTGAGTGTGCAACACAGAACTCGACTTAGGGTTGATGAATACGGCCCACCTTCTGATCCAAGAGAGATAAATATTGACTTGAGGTTTTGATTCTGTGAGTTAGAATTATTCAGCCCGACTGCTGGGTCCAGTTGCTCAAAATTGAGAAAAACTATCAAACTTTTTGGAAATTTTTGAAGTCGAGAGTTGTCAAAAGCCTACCAAAAGCCGGTCTAAACACCCATGTCGAACGATATTGTTATCAATAATTGGTGAACACTGGTTGACCACATGACCGCCAGCTATCGGTAGCGTGACTGTTTCCAAGGTTGCAAGTCAAGCTGGAGCGCCTGCGTAAATTCATATCACTCACTGACGTGTGCCAAGTTCGCTCTGCGCTCTGACGAGAGGCCACTTCGCCGTCAATCATACTGACATATCCAGACTAGCAGCGATACAACCGCTCTCTATTAACCATAGTGTTGTTGCCCGAAGTCTGGGACCTCATCCGCCAAATAATATTGAAGCAAACCGCGCAGAAATACCGCATGCTATGCATGTGTGGTAGTGTATCGTGTTGTGTTACTGCTCATTCAGCTACTAACCACTGTGTTTCTGTGCAATCACTGGGATTTCCTGGCGTTCGCCGGTATACTCCATTAGGCAGCGGATATAAGTCAGCTGACAAAGCTACACGCTGGGAGCTACAGAAAAACTACTAGGGGTCGTTAGGCCTAGTGAACAAGATGGAACAAGCCACTGCCAACGAGAACTCTCGGAAACTGTTCCTTCTCATCTAAATAACCGGTAACAGAAAACTAGGTGTGACCGGAAAAATCTGCAATGCCACTGACGAGTTTATTCATGAGCTGCAACGACGCTTAGGACGTTTAACTGAAAATTTCCAACACTGGTTACACTGGCAACCCATGCCAGTGACTGCGTCTTCGGGCTCTGCCTGTGCTCGTTGGTCGGTAGACGTTTCTCTGTCCTCGGAAACAGAAATCTCTCTGGCGATCGGATAACTGAAACGTCACAAGGCACCCGGCCCAGATGTATTCAGTTCTCTCCACTTCATAAATTAAGGTCAAGACTTGGTTGTAGATCTGACGGTCCTGCTCCAGAAACTCTGGATCAGCGAAAATGATTCAAATAACTGCGGTTGGGCTAACACCGTCACCACTTCTGAAAATAACTAACGCTCTCCATGTGCAAATCACAGAAGGATTAGTCTAATTCCAATTGCGTTAAAGTAGCTTACAGCCATTTTAATTCGTAGACTACGCAAAACGTCCGAGAAGCATATCGGTGGAGAGCAAACCGGGTTTCGCCCTGGCCTCAGCTGCATTGATCACATCTCCACAATTCGCCAAATGCTTGAACCTCGCCATTTATAAAGAAGACTAACAGTTGTCTCCTCAGATATCAGAGCGGTCTTCCATTCGGTTGACAGAGCTACGCTCTCAAACTGTCTATCGAAGAAGAGTGTGTATGAGAAACACGTCAACATTCTGACATCAATTCGCTGTCAAATCCCGTGTGGGCTTAGGACTTATGACAATGTATCGCCAACCTTCAGCATCTAAAGTTAGGTATGACAAGATTGTCCAGTCTCCTTCTTCCCATCCAACTTGTAATAAACGAGGTCCTAGAGTGTGCCCTGACAAACTGCGAATATGATGGTGTGGATTTGTTCCCAGGCACTCGACTTCAAGAAATAGAGTGTGCAGATCCCATCACTCTAATCTACGAGGATTTACAGGCAAATCGAAACGTTTTGAACAGATCGCAAGCTTCAGTTTGTCAGTTTAGTATGACATTCGCACCTATCAAATGTGGTCCTGTCACAAGATGGGCAGGATTCTGCCCTTGATACTGAGCAGTTGGAGGTGGTTGAAAAGTTCCCATATCTTCAGAACTGTATCAGCGCTGGTAGAATGTCTGATGAGACCCCAAGTCTCACAACAAAAGCTCGGATGGCGTTTGCTAACTCTTGCCATCTGTGGTGTCGACACGATCTCAGTCTCTCTGTGAAAGGCCGATTGTACAATTCCACCATAAGGGCAGTCCTATTGTACGGCTCCGAAACGTGGTCAGCTCAAGTGGAGGAGGTTTACAGGGTGTCCGTTATCGACCATCGGTGTGGTGGAAGCAGTAGCGGTATGTGGTGAGGACACCGTGTCAGCAGTGATGAACCTCACCCACGTGCCTTCGGGACGGAAAACCGCTGTCGACTCTTGGGCATTTTATCTCGTCTCTAAGAATTCTTCGGTTTGACCACGTCTTACAAATACCAAGTCATCGCCTGTTAAACCCGACCTTGTTTGCGAACGGTAGGTTAATCTGGAAGCGGCAGCCTTTTGGTCAGCAAAGGACGGGTTCGAGGTATGAAGGTATTCACTCTGGGACCTGCTTCAATATGATGCTCTAGGCTTTCTGGCTGGGCCTAAATAACACTGAACACCTCTGTCTGACGATGCTATCCTATATAAAGGAGGACAGATAAGAGTGACATATCTTCTACAAATCTGTTTGCATCGTTGTAACGTTTCTTTTCTATTCCTTCACCTTTGCCTTTTCCTTCACCTCATACATTACGTTCTCTCACGTACGCACGTACGCACGAAATGGGTTCAGCTCAGTAACGAGGCCATGCACCGCCAAGCATTTTGCCGACACTGCTGTACAATTATTTCGCAACGCAAAAATGCTGGGGTGTAACGAAAAACAAAGCGTGACGTTCTTCAGATTGTGTGAAAAATGTTGGATTTCAGTAACTCTTTAGTTAATTTGTGAATCACTTCCCTCCTTCAATGTGTCTTCTTATTTAACATCGTTTGGTGAAAAATGGCCGCAATGGCATAATCTGTGTCGAAAATATCATTTCTGTACCCTGTCTATTTGCACTAATTGGTACATGCTGGTTCCCGGCTTTCCGTTGTCTTGCAAACTCTGAGCCGTTTACTGACACGTTTGTCAACACCTACGTGTTATTAAAAACGTCCCTCGTGCTAACCAAACCATCAAGATAGAGCGCGCATACCCCAGTATCAGTTAACATGGCTGTGGTTGCAACGATGTGTTGTGAACGTTCGCTAATCAGACTCTGTTAGACGAGTAGGTGGATTGGTTCTCTGACCAAGCTTTCCAATGTGAACTCACGTGGGATGATTTGGAATCAGCATTTTTTTTT
The DNA here is from genome assembly GCA_013368495.1 of Paragonimus heterotremus. NCBI lineage: Eukaryota > Metazoa > Platyhelminthes > Trematoda > Plagiorchiida > Troglotrematidae > Paragonimus > Paragonimus heterotremus. The sequence goes on from LUCH01007094.1 coordinate 42,436, forward strand.
GGGTACACAATTGAGGGACGATCAGTTCGCTAGCATGGCACAATCTCACAGACGTTTAGAATTTGATGTGCACATTTTCGTTAATCAGGTCATGGTGTCTTATGACAGCAGGGTGTACTCTCCTACTTCTCGCCAACACTACTGTTATTTTCTGTAATCTGTTCTTGAGTATGCTGTACTTCTTAAAAAACCTTAGGATATGGCGATTACAGTGTTTAGTTGAGTTTGATTTTTTAAAATCTCGAGTACACCACAGTGCACACAGGGTAGGCGAGAGTAAACCTATGAAACCTTGTTTCTAAGTTACGTGCGGGGAGTTACTTGAAGGTCACCTCGACTGTTTGCAGTCATCTATTTTGTTTTGTCACAAAAGTAAAGAGATGAAAGCAGGTTCAGCGAAACCTCCAATGCATGTTGCGTTCAAGAAAAGCTAATCGACGATAAACATGATCACTAATTCCACAGGTACTAGCTTACGACTTTTCTACACCATTTCTGACAACTTCGATTAGATTGAACAAAACCATGGGTTCGGCAATTACCATGTTTAGAAAAGAAAAGCTACGGATGTAACAGAACCGGTCCGGTAAACAGCTGATTACCAGTAGTATTCTTAACTTTGCCACTTGTTCGCAGATTAAATATGCACACAAACCAAGTAATATGTACAGATTTTCTCGGATGAATCAGCATTTTACCTCAGGGTCCTCATCGGATATCAAATCGGACAACAGTGGTGTGAAGAGAGGCATTTCGAAGTTTGTGAGACAGATACACGTCTGAGCAGTGTGTTTGGTGTGAGCGGTATGGTAAAATCTATTCGGCCTACTTCCACATTGTATACAAGTGCATGTTACAACAGACGTGCTGATACCATAAATTATGGAAGCTGTGCAGAACGTTGCTCCAACAAGAAAACCCACGCGTTAAACAGAAAGTATGCGCGTGTGTGTACGAGCATTGAGCTCATTTGATGTGGCCGTACGAGTAGGCTAGCACAAGTTCATCGATGCAGTTGCAGTTCGATTACCAAAAATAAACTGGACAGTTGTGGTCCGGCCTGAGATAAGCAATTAAAACTCTGCCGCGTATTGTGGTCGCTCTTCATCGTGTCAACAACGATAAGACAAAGCAGAAGGTGAGCACGGTAACTGTATGGTTCATGTCGCATTCCTAATGTGACCAGAAACTAAACAGATACTCGGGCACTGAAAAATGTAAGTCAAATATTTTGCATGCACTTTAACAAAGGCGCCTAAAAATATTTCAGTATTTTGGACATTTGCACAGAACAAGTGATCAGAGTACTTACGACAGTAATAGACAGAACACAGAAATGTAGCCCTGTGTGCTCACGAGAAAATGTTATGCAAGCTTGAAACTTTCTAAGGAGTTGCAAACACAGTGGTAGTGATACTGCCGAGTAACAAGGAATTGTGATGTTCGTGTAGATTGAACACCACCCACAGCTGATCGCAGATATCGCATTCCCATAGACTTTCCAGACAGCCCCTTTTGAAAAGAAACACTAGACTGGAGTTTCGCTATCATTAGAACTCGTCAGTAGTGCATATCCTTGTCACGGTTGAGCATTCGATCGTGTCTAATGGAGCAGTGGTCAACACGGTTGCCTCACAAAAACGTGGCCGGAGTTCTATGCCAGACATGGGATATGCATTACTGACGAGTTCTATTGAAAGCGAAACCACAGTCTAGTGCTGTTTTCAAAAAAGGCTGGCTGGAAAGTCTATGGGGATGCGACAGATGCGATCATTTGTGGGTAATGTTTAATCTGTACGACAATCGTAGTGTGTTTATCTGTGTAGATTGTTAAATTGTTGAAGACTTCTGAGAAACGTTATATTGTTTCTTAGTGCAGGATTACATACGAAACAAACCTAGATGTATTTGTTCAAGCCAGGTCACTGATACTGACAATTTCGTAGTATAGATTTGCACACCTTGGAAACATTTTTGTACAACTTCGTATGAGCGCTTGCATTGTTGGCTTAACTCTGTGCTGACTGTTGGTTGCTTGTTAATGATAGACACTTCCAACGTTTTAATACAAACGCGAGAGAGAGGAATAGTGTTTGTTTTCTTGAACGGACTACAGTACAAATTTATATACATGAGGTGATTTGCTAAATGGAACTCGGAAATGGTATTACATTGCATCCACAAAAGTGTTCTAATACACTGATATCTTGAATCAACTGATATCGTCTCATAAAACTTAAAGAAAACCTGAGGTTTTGTAACCAGCTGTCCAAAACAATTACCGGGATATGTTCGTTACAGTGAGTAAAATGTGAATGTAAAACAGCTACCGAAAAAGAACTCTGTTTGCCATCCACAATATGTCAAAACCATTAAGGTACCGTACAGTGAGCGGTGACAAACACTGTGAGGTTCATCTATTAACAGGATGTTTTAACTCTTTACCGGGACGTACTTTTCAACTCAATGACAACAGTTAAATAGGTTTGAAACTTTAAGGGTCTACTCAGCCGGCACATGTTCGAGGAACACACTTCGAGGTCAGCCGAGCTCATTTTCATAAAAGCCAGTTTGATGTGATCTAGTATTCTTTATTGATATAGCCGATCGTCATATGCCTTCACTATCTTACCTGTAATATGTATTTATGAACTTGTGGCTTCCTCAGCGGCTACTGAACCACGTACTTTCTGTCTTGTGTAAATCTAGAAATTGTCTAAAAAAATTAGTTCGGACTTTTTATAACCTCATAATTAATACACTGAATGGTGTAATATTTTTGTTCAACAATGTTAGTTTCCGTAATCATTAATGGAGAAATCATCTAATTTCTCTGAGAGAAACAAAAAAGTTAAATCAAATCCACTTCAATTCTTCAACTGCTCTAATCAGTTTGCGCAAGTTTTCGGAAGTACCTGCATAACCGTGTGGCCAGTTTCTCATATTTGCAGGCATATACAGAAGGAATCTAACGTCCATTGTTTCAAGAGTATGCGAGTTTTTGTGCAATGTTTCAATCACAATTAATTTGTTAAACGATGTTGTTTAGATTGAGAACTATAAATTTTCCGGTACTATGAACTGATGCAACAAGCTTAATTGTTTCAAAGTACCTATACAATTAACTTACCTGCATTCGGCACCATTATTTCCTACAGATGAAATATACATCTCAGATCATCTTCAGTTTAAACACTATGGCACTAATTTAACGTTTGCCTCCCCACGTAAATTGTAACCGTTGCGCAGGATAACCGCAACGGCGTAAACGTCTGCAATAGTATTTTTGGAATTAAAACAAAAAGATAATCTTAACATCTTCTGACTCATCGAAGAACCCCCTCGTTATAGATTTTGGCGTCATGCCTAAACCGTTCAGTGTAAATATATGAACTTTTGACATTTTCAACCTATCAAGTCAAATTTCTGTTGTTTGATTTCTTCGTGGAACTGTATCTAAGTTATTTTCACCGTTGAAGCTTTTTAAAATAACTTCTGATGGAAATCATTTTGGACTGCATGTATCAGCTTTTTGAGATTTCCCAGATGGTTCCAGTTGAATGCCTGCTGACTTGACATAATACTGGATGCTACTGGGACTAGCATTTTTGTACAGTTCACAGTTTGTTACACATTCTTATTCTTTTAACGCTTGTCAGATAGTAGAAAGGCATATCAGGAGCAGTTTCCCGGGTGAATGATATTTCACAGTATTTCCATCATCTAATTTATGCTAATTGCTAAAAACCATATGAACATATTTATAAATGACTTAATTGTTCAGTTTGATTTAATGGAAAATGTTTTGCCACACGTCAGGGAATATTTGGTAATTGAATTGATACCTGAAAAGTGCCGAATACCATGGGCATTCATATGGTTTCCTCACCTTGTTTGACTGGTCGGAATTCTTGAAGAAGCAGTTCACAAAGTGAGTGGACTTCGTAGTAAACTCTGAAACATTATGTGCTATTGATACCTTGAAAAATTTTCATTGTTACCAAAAAGAGTGTGATGGTATATGAGTAGTGTGTCGGAAAACCAGAACAATTGTCCGGGTGCAACCAAACAGTCTCGATTGATTAGAAAGCAACACTTTTTTCTAAAGCAACAATTGTGCTTAAATCACCCAATGTTACTGAGTCGTTCGATTGACTGGCACTTCTTTACGTTCCGCAACAAATATTTAGGCGATCAAGGTATTTAAACTCGAAACGTGTCTAATGAACTCATTCCACCTCTGATATCCACGTCCGAGGTAGCCACTGATAGCTGTTTTTGATTTGTTGTTACTGATCAACCACATTTAGCTTCCCACCAGTTTGAGCCTGGCCTGTGACTGACCAAAAGCACTCCATAAAGGAAACCGCTCCAGTTTAATATCACTAAATTAATCGTTGGTAAATTTCACCCATTGGTTAGGTCACCGCCTAAGATAAATGAACACCTTCTCATGGTCCCAAAATGTTGGTGGATGTATGAATGGTTTTCCGATTTTCCAGTTTGTTCAGTTGGCAACTCACCTCCTTCAGAGTGTAGTTTAAATGTTTACATGTTGCACTGGTTACGCTATCACCAGAACTACGAGCGGTTCAGTGGAATGAGAGGGTTTGGATAGTTCCTCTTTTCGTGATGCTGTTGCTGTTTACACACCAGCTTATCTCGTCGTCGTGTCAACGGGTTGTAGGAGGACGCATTTTGGGTATGATGTTTTACGCAGCATTTGAGATGACTGGGTTGGGCAACTGTTGACTGACAGGGTTGTTCGAGGTGTAAAACTGAGAGAGCACAACAGCTACTGTATATAAGTATACAGTTGAACATCACCCACTATTGATCGCAGCTGTCGCATTTCCATAGACTTTCCAGTCAGTCTCTTTCAAAAATAAACACTAGAGTGGAGTTTCGTTCTCATTAGAGCTCGTCAACAGTGCGAATCCTTGACACAGCCTGACATAGAACTCCGGCCACGCTTTCTTGAGGCGAACATGTTCATCACTGCTCCAGTGACCTCACATTAGGCACGAATGAGTTATCAAATGTGAAAGATCAACCACTTATGTTTGTGAGTAATGATCAGGTTGTTCGATCGTCTCGATAGGAGACACAGTTACTGTCTGTTAACTCCAGTCGATAACCCCGCGAATAGGACTTCCTAGACGGGGTCGAAATCTCCGATCTCATTAAACCTGCTAGGCGATATTTTAGATTACTGATGAGTAGTCGGGGAATCGGTTAATTTCCAGTTGAATATCCCCCTACAAAGTATCTTAGATATTAATTTAATATATGTATTCTAATGCGCAATTGTTAACTGGCAGTGAATGTATTGATTTTCGTTTCATTCCTGCTCATCGTTCCTATATTGTTAACTTATACACTGGTGACACAAGAACAACTAACACCTACTGATGACGTTCGGAACAAAAACTGAACTAAATAAACGGTTGTCACACCCACGACTCCGATTTTGGAAACATCCAATTCTACACTTGGGTTTATTTTAATGAAATTTTACGTTCCCTATTTAAAAGAAAATAACAAAGCTCACGAACAACATACAACGCATTGTCATTGAAGAGTCCAACTTTATTCGCAAACATCACAATTCCAGTATTAACAACGCTAATTCAGAATTATCTTTCTGTTACAGTGCCAGAAACTATCCGTTTTTAACTGGTTCAATCATTCTCAGTCAATTCTATTTTCTGCAGTTATCTGCAGTATTGCTAATCCCAAATAGCGTGTATCGGAAAAGTAAACTTCGTCGTTGTGGGTTCATTGTTTGTGAGTTACACATATGAAAAATGAACATGCAGCAAACAAACGAACAAACTGTTGTTTTCGTACCCGTTTTCGAAATATCGAAAACTGTTGGAAACAGATCGCATGTTGAACGGAATTTGGTTGAATTCGTTTTACGATATGACGTTAATAGCTCATCGACCTGTTAGTCTTGCCACTCATTCCAACTTCAGTAGGGCCAGTAGATTAAGTACATGCGACTTACGTCACAATTCTTTCTAAGGTTGCTTCTGTAACATATTGACTCAAACCCCCTGTATCTTACTACGTATAGAGGAAACTGTTATGTTCAACTTACACCACGTATTTTGCTGTTATGCCTGTTCAAATCATATGTCCTAATCTTCAGAGTCAGGGCTTGGTCAGTTTTACTATAGTTGAAGTTATTGTAGTTTTGATCGGAGGTGCAGTTTCGTCACGACTTTAATACTGTAGGTCAATCAACGAAGTTATTAGTGACCTCTCAGTAAGTTGAGGCGACATAAATGAGGATGCATCTAAGATGCTTTCAAATGGCATATATTATCCATAGTGTTAAATGGTTATGTTATTAATGCTGAGTTTCGTTCAGTTTTCATTTTGACTTAAGTTTAATAATACTGAGGATCAAGCAGACACAAGTTGATGATTATTAGCAAGATAGAACGAACAGATTGCAGAACACAGAAGACCGAGAAGGTAACCGAATATCACAACAAAAATATAGAGTTTACGACATATTACTGTCAATGGAACAAACCTCTCAGCGTTACTTCAGCGAATTAGAGAATCAGGCAGCTGGTTCAAACTTAGCGTTGCAGCCTTATGGTGATCATGGGGTTGTGCAAATCAAACAAAGCTCTGTAAAATCTGTTACACTAAATGCTATTGCAGTGCAACATAATCATGACTGTGCACGAAATTTTACCCTATATTATTATGCGGACAAATCGGGCGTTACGCAGCCACAGACCAAATGAGATCAATGTGTATCTCATTGAACTACCTTTAACTGGTGTGACAGATATCATAATATAGTTGACACCCAATTGCATTCTACCAACTGAGTTACGGTAGAACTCTAGCTTCGTTTGAACATGTTGTTTTCGTAGCTGGCTTAACTCCAACTAAGGTCCGGATATTTTGCAATAAGTTTACATCTTAAATATCTTCTATCAACTACTGACAGGTTGAAGGTTGTTTACGTAATTTCTGACAACTAGTAAACAAGTAACACTCACCTACCCGCGACATACGAATGATACAACGTTGCAAAATTGTTTTTGTGATTCACGCATGTATACTATATATCATACTAATTTGCTATACATACAGATTTCATGTGCAGTTATATGTCGCTACTGGCCGCAAGCGTGTAATGCAACTTTTGCATTATCACATATCTGTTCAATTTAATAAGTTCGCTCGACACTCTCAGATGTCCTATCCATCTGTGATCATCACCTCCTGTTCCGTGGAAATAAACCACTTTGCACTCGGCTCCGAACCCTCAATTAACCCCGGTCCTAATATGAAAACAGATACTGTCTTTTAAATTCTACCTTTCATGCAATACCTACAAGGTGAACCATTTCAAACTTGCTATTACCCCTAGATGTATATGTTATGTTGTTTCCCTCAATTTTCGCTCGCGTCCGTGCAAATGATTGTCGATAGTTTGAGTAATCTTGAGTATTTGACTGCCAACAGTTTGTGGTGTCCAACGGTGAACTGATTATGACAATACACCGGGCACCTCATCGATCATGCCCTCAAGATGTGCGGTCTGTGACAAAAGGTACGGCAAATACGGTAGGATTCTGCTCTGTTTTCTGTGCAAACATCAAGCTCACTCAACATGTGGACTGGTTCCACTTTAAAAGAGAACCCAACAGAAAATGTAAGATATATATGTGCTTGACTTGTATGGTTGCCATGACCTCAGTTGAGCGCCGAAGTGCACTAAAGAGCCTGTTGCACAGTAAGCCCCACATAATTCTCCCCAATGTATCTTGACCTAGCTTTATTCCTATTAAGAAAACGGCTGTAAAACCAATTGAAGCGAGTGAGTGACTATTGCTTCAGCAACCGATTGACCTGATCTATGTTGGTAGCACCCACCCAAACCCCCAGCTACTGTGACACTACCTGGTAAAGCCTCCTGTCTCCAAAACTCATTTTGTCGGCCAAACTAATATTTCTACTTTGTTAACCATTATCAATCAGGCGAATGTTCGTAACCAAGCCACTAATAAAACCTAAGACGACCGTGCAAATACAGCGTACCAACTTAATCAAAGTGAACGAAAAGAAGCATGAGAAAACCAGCTCATCGATAGAAGCCGTAAAGCAGACGCCGTAGATACGACCATCGGCAAACTCAGGATAGTACCACTAAACTCACAGATCAATCTGTATCAGTCTATAATTATGTTCAACCTGACTGATAGTTTTGCAGTGCTAGTAGATTAGGTGGAGAACGACGGAGTGAAATTTTTGAGACTTTCTAAACATTGTGGTTTCCTGATATGCACCCTGCACGATTTCACAGAATACGACGGAGCTCTGACTCTAAGTATGCAAGCATATCGCATCTGCTACGAGTTACTCTTCATACTTTGGCCGACTCTGAGAAGTTGATTGTGCTGTAATAAGCCAGTTGCAAGTGTGATGAAAATTCAGCTCCCAGCGAGATAAATACACACACCTGCAATCGTTGCTTGAGGCCGAAGCAGTTGATGGACATAGGCGCAGGTGCATTATTACACATCGTGTGCCTGACGTCGAAAGCACTGATGTCGTCACTCAAGTATTGCACGATCTACACTAGTGACGATTCTTAGCATCAATTATTGGTCTGTTTGGTCTAACAATCACCGGTGTGGATCGACTATCCCAAGCGCCGTAGTTAGCTTCAATAAGTGTTTCTCAAATTTTGAGAATGACCTATTAAACAGAAGAAATTACGAAACAGGCGTATGCAGTTTGGCCACTAGTCAGGGCACAGTTACTTATTGGAAGCAGATACTACTCTAACAGATCAAGAACCCATCACACGCTATCACAAAACCAGTGTCATCGCTAATAATATTGCTCCAGATGAATTTCATGCATATACCAAATCCAGTCGGGAGTTCAGAGACAGCTTGTTATTCATTCCTTTCGTCCTTGAACTTTCCAGTGTGGTCAACTCATCAATATTGCTCTTCACCGACGGCACAAAACCACACAGATCTTTAGAGTACCCAGCAGATTTGGTGACTTTAAAAGAAGAGTTGACCTACCTAAATTAGTGGTCCATAGGCAATAACTTACCGTCCAATATCAACAGGTGTGTATTCGTTCACGTTGACCATCAAAATTATACTGACCATTACATTGGCAACAGAAAGTTGCTCGTGTCAGCATACGAAAGGGAATTGGGGACTACAGGAGCAAACAGCTTCGGTTTGTCAACAAATTGCCCTGCCGCGGTTGAAAAAGTACAAATAACCCTGAACCTTCTAGGAAGGTTTTGTGGAACCTTCCACCCTGAAGCGCTTCCTCCTATGTTCGCTTCTGTAATCGGTCTACATCTGGAAGCGAACATACAGCCCTGCTTTTCCTATCTTAAGAAACATCTGACACTTATTCAAGTGGTTACAGATCAGCCATCTGAAACATTGTGGGGCTAAGGATAACCCTTGACCAGAAAAGAAATCTCAGGGTAGGGTAAATTTTTATGTGAAAAATACTCCGTACCTCGGGTCGTCCATTGGCACACCTTCTCCCGCGAAACAAGAAAAGAACTTTAAGAGATCACTACCTAAGACTGAGTAGTGGAACAGGCAGGTTACTTTCGGAAAAACAACTTCATAGTTAAGTCTACATTGTAACACATTGCCGAACTACATGGTCAAGGATGACTCGGTTAAGTTTTAAGATATTACCCGGTCGACACATACGTGACAGACAACGGGATCCACAAGTTTCCTGATCAACATACTAATTCAAACTCACTCATTGTTGTTTCAGTGTGTTTCAGTGTTCGTTGCTGAAATCACTGCAGCCAACAGTTACATTGCATTTTCCTTTTATTTAGTTTCATTCGCTTTTTCTTCACACCTACAAACCGTCCACCGACCACAGCGTAATGTACAAGCAAACATCTTCCGCTCTATTGTAACCCTCCATGGACATATGAACCTATAATAAACTTAACGAAATACAGACTACTGAGAAAAAGGTATGTTGTTAGTCAAGTGATTAGTCATTACGCGAACTGTGTTTGTGACTTGCTGGTTAAAAATAAGGTGACCCCTTTTTGTTGAGTTCTTACTTATATCTATTGTATTCGGCTTTCACCAAAAAGCATTTGTTGTATTGGTTTCCGAATATGATATTTACAAATATGTTTATTGTGTGCTATGGCTGTACATTTCAAAGCGCTCTTCAGAATATTTTCGTAACATTAACGTTAGTAACTTTCGCTTTTCGAACTCAGTCATATGCCACTGATTAATGTAGCTACTAGTAGACAAGCTTTACAAATGCAAGTAATCATTCTGTTAGATAACTTAATTTATTAATTAAAAACTAACAAATTGGCTCTGACATACTCAATACGCTTTAATCACTTGTTCTCTGAACTTTATTGCTTTAAACTATTGGCACAAAACAGTGAAATGAGAGTATTTTTTATCAGTTTTCTGTGGGACTCAACACTGTGGCAGCAGTATCGAATGAACTACATACAAATAAGTTATCCATCCTGATTCAATCATTATAGATGTTCCGACGAACCATAACAGTTGAACTAACTACTAATACTCAAATGTTGATTATTTCGCCAGCATCAACAAGGGTTTGAATTGACTTCATCCACGAATAATTGTTTGGTTCTACCTCACATGAAGTCACGAATACTCGCGCGTAGACACGTGTAATATAGTTACTGATTTGTGGCTGCAGCATACACAGTCTTTGTCTTTTGATTCATCATACTAATCCTGCGTCGTTCGTATTGTTGGTGCTTGACTCTACTAAACAACAAAATTGAACAGAAAATGTTCCTCTGAATTTTTACAAACTACGACACCGTTAGATTGGTCGCATCCACCAGTACGCGAAATACACTATCGTGTGATCCAAACAATTTCCTTATTAGTTTGTTGAGGACAAAGCTATTTTTAATTTGAAGACGAAGTGGTGTATAATTTCCATGTAGATGTTAGTGTACTGCTTATTTGGAGCCGTCTACACCTCACTTCAGTCGTATCGTAATGAATGATCATACAGTCTAAAATATTAGAGTTTGAACCATACAAGGACTTCAGGAAACTCGCTAAGCTGGATTATGTTCGACAAAGAGTCCTGAAACATCCTACCTGTTGGATTGCCCTGTTCAGTAGGAATGTTGCCAATGCCGATGACAACGCGCACATCAACCTACCCTCCACAAGGCCCAGTAAATTCATACAGCATCTGTCCAGCAAATGTCCTAAAAGCCATCACTCAAGCAATAGGAGTCGCCCAATCGAAGCCGATTCAATCTCATATCAGAGACTTTCAGGTCCATATCTAATTTGCTGCGTACGCTGAGACAATTCCAAAACAAACTGTTGGCGTCACACCAACAGGAGGATAAATATATAATGGTATTGAAGTGAAGTACGAATTAGAGCGATAATCTCAAGTTTCTCAGTGATCGTTGTCGCTTTTAAATTTGCAAGCGCTTTGAATGATGATATATCACCTGAAACCCTAATGTGATTCCCACTGTGTGAAAGATAATTCTGTATATTAATAGGCAACATGTCGCTCCTGAACCACGAATATCATCATTATTACAGACAGAAATATATCAGTGATTTTCCGTGATGCTTAACTATCATACAACGATGAATAAAAGCAAACCCTGGACAATACGAAAATGAAACAGAAGGGAGGGTATCTAACTGCCAAAAATAGTCACTTCTATATTAAAACATGCAGCATCAAGGTGCCCACACGTTGCAAACATAAAATCAAGCTGTAAGTGAAAGTGAGGCGTCATCAGCAACTCAGCTTCCTTACGACTTTCGCTGCCCTGCATGTTTAAATGCACGAACAACCAAAACATTCACTCCACTGAGTTCGATTAGCCCTCATATCATTTAACGCTTCCAGGCACCCACTCTGTGAGTCACGAGAGCCCCAGCCCGGGAGACGAATCTCATCTACAATGACCAACCCATTCGTGAACGATTTCATTTTTCTACGCCAGGTTGTCATCTGTCCACCTCGGACTTTTCGCCAATCGGTCGCAGCATCAGCAAAGAGTGCAGAGGATTAGCTGGCAGCCCTAGTATATGACCTAACCATTTAAGTGTGTGGAGGTGTGAGGATTGAACAGAAGAACCCGTTTGACAATAAGTGCGAAACACCCGCTTTCAGACCACCTCGTTGCTTCTTTGTTGGTGTCCCTCGATGCGGGCAATCGAAAGCAGACGGTTCACGTCCTCTACTCTCAGTGACCGTTTCACAGTCGTAAAGAAATGCAGCCCTCACAGTCGCCATATATATGTTACCCTTAAGTCTCAGAGAGATGTCTCCTTGTCAACAGATTAGCGAACACCGTACTAGCCCTGGAGGAACGCGCCATCATTTCAACCTTTGCCAATAATCTCAATAACTTCATTATCCAACAATAAATCTACGTAATCACAGCAATCTTGCGAAAACACTTTATACTTTGTGACTGACAAGCGCATCCCGACGTATTTAACAGAGTCAGAAGTAGCGTCTATCACTGTTTATGTTGCTTGAAAATTGTCCAAATGCAACATCTTGTCGTCAGCATAATCAAGATCAGCCAGTCTTCCATCAGATTGCAGGTCCATTCCGTCATCTTGTGAGTTTCGTAGACAGTCTTCCATTATTTCGTAAGTAAGCTGCTCACTACATTTAGCTGAGTATACAACCACAACTAATTGTGAGGATTTTTTCATATTTTAATTATTCCAGTTATATGAAGATCTTTACTGTATTGTTTGCTGACAACAGACGTGCTCTATCCAATATACATTTGAACTATTTGTCTGCGAATTCTATGTTACAGTAAATGTGACAATTTAGAAAATCACACTGTCTGCTTGTTCAAATTTGATATAAAGCCGTTTACTTGCTAATGACGATTACATTAAAGTATGCAAAACCAATTTAAATAGATCAGTGAGTTCGTCACCAACGTTCACCGTTGAAAGATTTTATATCACGATTCACAGTTGATGGGCGTTAACCGTGAAGAAATCATCTTTTGGTGCAGAGATAAAAAAACATCCGTTCAGCGAACCCGCTACTTCATCTACAGGTCTATCGGTAAATAGAAGTCAGGACGTTTACCAAGGGTGTGTGACTTGGTAATTGAAGTCTGTGGATTTTTTCATGCGTCATAAATGGTAGAAAACTACTATTTAGAACACACTCACATCTGAATGTGACTTATCACTAAGCTGTGGTAATGCTCAAATTAGAGTCTAAGGCGTGCAGCATTCAGTCTGGATAGTGGTTGTTAACGTTAAAATCAGTAAAAAAGACGACAAGGATCTATTTCTCTTTCACCTACCAAAGATTGTCATGTCTACATTTGGGTTTCGTGGTTGGCAAAAAAAATCAGTATTTGCTGTTTTTAAATCTAATAAGTGCAATGTTTCGTATATACCTGGATTCAAACAATTGCATAGCTATACAGACTACAGAGATATGTGACTGCAATGTGGTTGCCAAGCAAACACTGGCAAACCTTTGCAGCTGTCTCGTCAGCCTGTCACTAAGAATGCACAAAAGGATACATACGGTCATGGTGAAGCGACTGTTACGTTATGATTATTCGTGAACCAGCGCAATGTGGAACATGCGATAATTAGGAATTCTTATCTTCCAATGGTATTGACAGTCAAGTTTTTTGAAAAACTGTTTCAGTTGCATAAGCTGGAGTTTTGACGCAGACTGACCACTTGGTACTTGGAGCTTTGTGAACAACAGGAATACGACCACGTGCACCGATTGTGAGAGAATTCCTGAAACTACTAAAGTTACTTCAGTAGTATGAGGGCTGTCGCGAATAAACTGGCATTATCGACCGAACTTATGGTTTGTATCCGTTCACAAAACGGCTAAGAATTTACCCGATTTGGAGACAGCGTAGAATGTCCCATTGCTAATGTTTTCACGATCAACCTAATCTGATCGTACTCTTGCGTACACTGCTACGAAATGTTTGGTGACAGGACGTATTCCACTCTTCACCTGCAGAAAAAATGTATGTTATGCAAACTGGATATGTGCTGGACTGTTAGGAACAAAATCACTGGAACAGAACATGTTTCCGACAAAACAGCATGAGAAAATAGGCAACCACAAAGGAAATTCATTTGAAACGGTGAAAACTCTTACGTCTTACACAAACGTGTGTTGTAAGCATGACGTATTCGACAAGCAAAGAGCCAACTAACGGCAACACTGAACGATTAAGAGTACGTCGAGTTTACTAGAAGGTAGCGGACAGTAGATCGAACCGAACTGCCTTCTTAGTACTACCACTTTGTGTACCAGATCTGTTCGATAATCCTTCAACTGTTAGCGCTGTTACAACAGATTCGTATAAATCGCCCTAGTCTGAAACATCCGGTTGTCGAATAAGTGTTAGTCGTTATCTAGTCGGCTCACCTGAAGTCATAGCTCTAGAAAGTCAGTGCTTCGATCTTGTCAGAACTTATAAACCAGCTGAAATTGCGTCATGAAGCACTAGTAGTGGAATACTTCTTAACGGTATAATATGCGACCAAAATCAATAACATTTAAAAGCTCTTGAAATACAGTCTGGCAGATAGCTGAGAACTTGAAAGTCTAGCTCAATAAGAAAGAAAAGAGTGAGAGCAACTGAATCGTGTCATCAGGTGCTACTTATGCAAACATTCTGTCTCTTTTTTTCACTGTTCAAGTATGAAACTGTTCACCAACATATGACAATACTTCCACTTATACAGCTAAAAGCGAGGTATAATTTCACACCTACAATCCACTAAGTGGTTCACATTTAAAGGATCCGCGAAATTTACATCAATCGCCGTATATGTCCTACTGGAATTTGTTTACTCATTGTTTTTATGTGGATTGATACAGTTAAATTTGCCGCAGCTTATTATGCAGGTGGTCGTGTATTGGAAGTTAAACTCGGAGTGGTTTGAACTAGTTGAAATAATATTTATTTTGCGATCATCAAACTTTGGGCTTCTTATTTAATTTACTGCATAAGTTAACCAGTGAGGAACCATTGTAACTGTTGTTGACCTGAACCACAGAAATCAGTTTTGCAAGGCTATTACTGATGAAGACGAAGCAGGCCTTGTTTGATGTGTCCAGTGTTAAAAAGACTGTATAGCCTTGTCCTACAGTTATGAAGTTAGAATTACAACTGATAAAATCACTGCAGGAAGAGATGGCGGAAACAGTTGTGAAAAACTGACTCAAAAACAGTACAGTTTTGGATGACCATGGTGAACCGCTGTGTGATTCTAGAGATGAGAGTTAAGAGATTCTCTGTGTAAATTTCAGTGTACAAGGAAACGTGCCCCGAATGTTCTACCAATATGTCTTCAGTTGACTGGTTGTTGATTGTTTGTCATAACACACCGAAAGTGACTGTTTAATCGCCACACAAGAATAATGATGGAGCTTAACAGAGTAGTACTAACAGATCTTCTACTGTATGTTTCAACAGGCTACCGATTCTGCATTCGTAGTCTTATTAATTTATTTATATTAATTTGCTTGGAAAGGGATTTAAAGTGAATTCTCCTATAATACTGTCTACAAATCATTCTGTCAAGCAGCTGGGCAGAGTTGTAACTTTAGGTCTGTAGGCCGAAATATGACCTATTTTAATGTGGTTTTATCTGAACAAAAATATTTTAGCTGTATTAAATTATTTCGTCGGGACGAGTTCCACAACGCTTTCTGAGACTGTTGAGCACGCTAAGACAATTCTCGCTTCAAAATGCATGACATAACGGATAAGGCTAAGCCGCGCTGTCTGATTGCTCTGTAACCATTTAATAAAGCCAACATACCCTTCATATAAGTAAACGATTTCGAATTCAAATTACATTCCTAGATACACACGTTTCATTCACACACATTTCAGATTGTAAAAACGGACTATCAAATAATATCAGTTGTGGCGACTGCACTCCAATTCCTCGACAGTGAGAACAACAAAGGACTTAGTAACGAGAATTAACGACAAACCAGATCAGTGTAAAATCCATTACATCTACTGTCCATGTTCTAGTTCGTCATTCATAAAAACAACAACCACTGTTGGATTTGTTGGAGTTCGTCTGGTATGTTTGTCGTCTTTTGTCTGGTATGATGCGTAACGATGAACCCTTAGAGGTGTGTTTGGTTTGGTTGTAGAAAGCCTATCCACAATCTGCCTTTATTTTTTTTGCTGTGTGCAGTAAACGATCATAACGAATTTTGTACCAAAATTGCACATGGAATGTTTGCCTTTTTCCTTCTTACAACTATAATTGTCTATCTGTTAAAACTTCCACCTTGGAGTTGTTGGCACGTTCTCATCTTCATCTGTACCCGATTGTTTTATTGAGGTTACTTCCGGTTGACTGGTAGCTGTTTGTGAATAAGTGCTTAGTTGTCCCATTCTGAACTCCTTTGCTGGATAATTTGTGTACTCGGTTGATTCACATTCAAGGTAAGACAGTACCTTTGTTGTACTTATATTAAACAGTACCATATAAATTCCAATCCTTTCTAATTGCCTTTTCTGACGTTTTTTGGACTTGGAAGATAGTCCTGTTAACCCGACCGTCTGAATAAGCGTTATTGGAATTGTCGATTACGCGTTGCTGAGTGAATTACCTTAAATCGCCATGAGCGATTTAACAACCATGTTTCACGAGTCCAAACAACGGCACTAAAATGTTTATCTAGGATAGTGTGCGGTAAACGGAACAACACGAATATAACAACAGTTCACATGAACGAGACGTTCTAACTCTGAAAAATGGAGTTGCTAGGTCGTCTAACCGTGAAAACGGGCAAATGAAATTCGATGAAAGGCATCACTTGATAATGGGATTGCACATTAAACAACCGTTCCCATTCTACTTGTAGTAATCTTGGACGTTTCGGCTGTTTAAGCACTTACAGTCGGAAAATTGATATCCAGTGGAACTTCAAATATACTTATCAGTTTCAAGATTCCAGTTGTTGTTTTAACAGTCTTATCTTCGCCATCCGACATTGTGATGTTCTCTCCTTATCAATGGGCTCGTAGAACACTCTACAGAAGTCCGTCCGGGTATCTCGCAGTAACGGAGCTATTTGTTTCTGGTAGTGCTCGCGAGAGTAAACCGTTAAAGCACGCGTCAGATGCTAGGAATTTTATCGCATGTTTGCAACCGTAATGTTGTTCTATTATTGCATTGTTCATATGGTTTTCAACAATGTCCTGTGCTCTTGATCACACAAACCCACCACACGCAATGTCTACTCTGCAGCAATAAACCGCCAAGCGTTCAAATACACTTCACACCGTTCCTGTTTCATTTTCCAGAATTTATGTAGATTCTGATTAATTTTTTGACGTCGTTTATTGGCAACGGAAGCAGCCGTATACAATCGTTTTATAAAGAATACCACTGGCGACTATACTTAAAAAAATTACTCATAGCGGCCATGTAAAGTACTTAGCGGACAAAAACCATGCTCTTCTCCCTAGTCCCCATTCATGTAAGTAGGGTGAAATTATTTGAGGGAGACTTTAATGCCACCACAACATCACTGCCTAATCTGAGGTGCAATGCTCACTGTGGTTGACATAACTGAATATGAACATTTCAGTGGGATGTATGTGATCGGTGCTGCGCAGTCATACAAAATGCAGAATGTGATCAGTGTATTCTAACGCATGCTAACAGAACGCGCCAGTTTAAAGTCGTCCCGAACACGCTCTGAAAACTACGCTGCAAATCTGGAAAATGTCATTCGCAGCTGAAAAATCATGTCAAAAATAAATTATACAATAGAATTCCGGCAGGAAACCTTACAAATGAAGTTGCTCAAAGATATTTTTAGAGGTCCGGAATAAAGATGCATGGAAGCTCAAACAAAACATTGGTTACACCATTTTGTCATGTTGTAAAGTAAAGTTAAACTTTATAATCATTGAACTATCAGCAGTAAATTTTACAACGGAGTAACAGCTGCTTTAATGATCTAGCAAAACTTATGCAGTCTTTTGACAGCAAACCCGAAAAATAGCGCGGATTAAAACACATCCAGTAATGATGCACGCAAGCATGGATAAACCAACCAGCTAAACGGTCCGAGATGCAATGAAACTTTAGAAACAAATCATATAAAATGGATGTTAAACTTTGACATGAAAGCTACTGACATGAATAGATCACGATACGTTGTTACCTACAGCAACTCCCATACATCTAATGGTAAGGAGACGAACTGAAGCTTGCTTACCTATACAGATTGACTTATACTAGTTCAAGCATTTCTATTTACGATTACTTTTAATAATGCAACTGATGTGTAGATACACCTGTACGTATTTTTGTATAACCTGTAGAACTGTGCGGACTTCAGGTATACTGAACCACTCGCTGAGGTAAGTTGAAAGATAAGAGTAACAGAATGTTTGGTGCTTAACGCTACAACATCTGGGCTGTTTATAAAACATGATTTGATGTGATTTGACGTGGAGACTGTAAAGAATGTTCCAAAAACCGAGGGTGGATGGCATTTTGGAAAAAACGTCACAGTCATTGATAACTGATGTTGAGCCTAGATCAGTAAATCGCGGGTCGTCGTTATAGGTTTCAAGAGCTTATCACGTCGTTCACGCTACCAGTCTGTAACTTACGTGAACAATCAGAGCCAAACTGTATTGTCTTCACATTTAATTGATTCCATCGTCTGAGATCAGCTAACAGCCCTGCTGCGATTCTGACAACTCTTTATGGTAAGCGCACAACCACCGCTGATTCAGGTCGTCCGGTGTCGTTGACACATTAATTAGGCACACCGACCCGATAGTACACATCTTTCCGAAGTAGCCTTCTTTGATGAACATTCCGTTTTCTACGGCCCACAGAACAGTAACTGATGAAGCGTTTTAATATACCTGAGGCCGGAATGTTGTCGAAATAAACAAAACAAGAAGTTGAGAGCTTAAACTTGAAACAAGTGACTGAGAACCTAGCCGACGACCAGTCAACATCAGTCAGTACGAATGATTTTAAAAAAAGATATAGATTGTATAAATAACTGGGAAGGAAATTGTATTTTGCGCTGGAAAATATTATGGAATTGGAAACTGTGTTAAATTACAGCTAACACTAAACTAAAATTCCACACTAGAATCATTAGTCTACCTGTAGTAAGAACATCATTCTATGGAAAAGATTGATTGCAATAAACTTGGAATAATCACAGAGAATTCAGGAGCAAACAGTTTTCAATAGTTATTTGTTCCGACTGCCGGACGGAAAGAAGAAGACAGAAAATAACTTGTTTCATACATATTCAAGAAGTAAAAAGTAATATTCTTTGTAGAAGAGAATTCACGATTTTAACGGCATCGTACAACTGTTGAATGCGTGCACCAGATTGTGTGGAAGGATGGAACTAGTCTGGCGTTTCGAAAAGATATAGTTGAATCTGAATTTCTATTGTGAAGAGCAAATTACTGGGCAAGATTTCAAATGCGTTTCATGTAACTTTGCTGAATAGTTAAACTTCACATAACTTTATGCTTAATCCTACTTGTTTAGACAGTCAAGTAGTACTGCAGACCGACAAAAGTTCACAGAAAAATTGCCAGACAACAAAAAGTTGTTCGGGTGATAAACTTTCATGAAATGAAATCACACTTTTTCCAGCACACTCTTTCAGGTGTCCGTCAAATAAGTGTCAATTAATAACTTCCAGATGAAAATGGTTGGCTCATCTTTAACACTGCAGTTTGATAAATTTTTCTAGTCGGATTTCATTTGCTTTATGTCAAATCACAAGATGATTTATGAAGTACATTTGAATGCCATAAACTTTCTTTTTTTATAGTGAACATGAGACATTCATCCACAGATATTCTATCAAATATTTTATCACATCTCGAATGTGGCACGATATTAACTTTCACATCGCCCCCAGTGGAACTGAAGTGCTCGAATAAATTTCGATACCAGTTGTATCAGATCACAAAAACTGATTTCAAATGCCGGTCAGTGTTTGCAAAGTTGGTCACATCGATTCTGTGTTTTAGCAACTATCTGCAAACATATTAATTTTCTTTCTGGACCCTAAACTATATTCATTAAGCTTAGTCACGATTATGCAAATGTACTTTTATATATAATAGAGCAACCCACGGCGATCAAGGTCAAACGGTCGTAGGAAATCACTACATTATCCATGGATAAACCAGTGGGACTGAAAAATACTTCAAAAGCACTGTTTAATGCCGAGATATGTGTCTACTCCACTTTCCTTAACAGGAAATTTTCCGATGTTGCAAAGCGCAAGTGCTCTGCACGATCGACCTGATAACATTGCCCCAGTATTATGGCCTTGATCGCGTGTATGCCAGATGGGACATGTTACACTAACTCGGTCTCTCTACTGTACGCGTAGAACTCTCTCCTCCTAAATTTCCCTCAGTCTATGACCGACAGAGCTGTAATTGACTTGCCTCTCTTTTTTATTCTTGCATGATCCCAAATTCTTTGTCTTGATCCACCCACCCATTCATTATTTCGTGCTGATCCCATGATTTTTCCGGTAGCTGTTGGATAAGCTTTTAGGTTTGTAACCCAGGTAATTATATCCCTGGGTGTTTTACTGTGAATTTTGTCGTTGGTAGTCCCTCTAACATTGAGTTGTTGTTCATCCATTAGTTATTTTAGTCTCGTTGTCTACTTTCGGTCGGTGCGAACGTTAATGGAAGCGAAACATATACGTCGACCGTTGGTCCCTATTCAGGTTCACTGCTTTCTGAGGTTACTCCTGTGTACTTAATTTAATGATCACTGGATCACGGTTCACTGGACGAGACCTGTTCACTTTATTTCATCATACTACTTTCTGGTGGACAATACACAGATTAGACTTTAACATTTAGAACCTATTACTTTTACACGCCTTTGGAATTATCCTGATCAAACGCCTCGTTTTGCAAAACATATTCCCCTCACCAACTGTCGTGCAGTTCACTTCACCCAAATAGCGGTCACGTTGCTTCACTGTTTTTTTAATTCAACGAAAACACTAATTCCGGTCATTTCGATGATCGTCTCATGAAATAAATATGTGCAATAAAGATGTCAAACGTACACTATATTGTAAACAGTATACATCATGGTCTGTCACGAAATGAATGCACAATTTCCTGTCGCACGCCGCTACGAACAGCGCAAAAAGCATGCTGCGCAGTAAACATACTATCGTTTAAGTAAATTAACAGACCAGTAGGATTCGTTTTAGGGAAGCCACCAGATTGTTTTTTCAGCATAACTCTTATCGCCTAACTTCGTGGAGGAAAAGTCCAAAAACGATAGAAACATCGCGATATATTCCATCGCTCACTCAAGAATTTCATACCTTCGGGCCAGTTCAGCTTCTTGAATACAAGAATAATGCGAAACAGTTCAACAGGAATAAAACCGGGCAATTCGATTGGGTGCTATACTTATTTATTACAGTTAGACCGTGTGACGATAAACAAAACTGCCCACGAAAAGTTTAAATATGTCAAGACTGCAGTTGACTAGAAACACGAACGAGATGATCCATCAAACGACGTAAAAGAACTTCGCCAACGCTACTGCAGTACACAGCGAAACTCAAACAGAATGCAATCATATGTCTACTTCGGTTCATTCATAGACGGCTGTAAAGTGTGTTCTTTAAAGAATGTCAAGAACAGTCAGGAATAAAATCGTGCTCAACCGGAACTCACCCCAAATGCCTTGCGTTTTATCACCTGTGGTTCATTTCACACAAATCCTATCAAATGTGGTCCAGAAGGAAAACGATTTGGGGGTGTGTGAGTGGAAGGAATTTTGGGTCGGTCTACCAATAATGGTTGACCAGGTGATGAGCTGTAGTAAAGCTGAAGTAGATGATTATTGAAGTAAATCTACCTTTCAGTTGTGCAAATTAAGTCATGTGAACGAAAACTATTGAGACTCCACTGCAAAAGATTTGTGTTTTGGTGTGTTTCCTCTACGATGGGCAATACAAATGGATTTAAATTTCAGCTACTGCAGAGATTTCTGGAAGAGTGCACAGTTCATCATTCAACCGGAGATCGTTCTTTCACAAAAGTAGATATATAACAAAATTAGTTTACCATCGTCCAAATCACTTTTCGTTTGTCCAATGACAACAGGTTCAGACCCACATTTGTCTCATCTTCAAATAGCCATGTGGCTACAATGGAAGGCGCTTGTAATTCTGGTTTTGTTATAAAAAGTGTTAGATATGCGAAGTGATTTATTGTAAAGCACCTGTTGTTTGAAATGCGGAAATCTGTGACGATGAACGTAAATACTACTTTGCACATCTAACGTGCTTGCTCGTCAATTTCCAATGGTACAGTGCTCGATTTTCAATTCAAATGTTTTAGAAAATGCGCGTACACCTTTTCATTTCCCACTAAAATAGTTTGGTCTTCCTGGAGGTAGAGACTGCTATTAATATGAACACGTTAGTCGTTCTTTTTGAATACTGTCATACTATTCAGTGCCGATGTTCAGTATTGCGCAACAGTACACCTCCATCTGAGGAGTCCGGACTTTCTGTCATTTTCTGACTGTGCAGGGCTAGGCCCAAATTCTTTGACCCAGTTTTTGTTTCCTCTCCAGGCATATCGTGCCATTCTGCCACTCCACTGTCGTATTTGTTTCCTTTTGATGGGGGTGCATCGTGCCCTATCTTAATAGTTTACCCCAGCCGGACTCTTCACATACCTTTCTGAACCCATATCACTGGTCTTAATGTTCTACTAATCCTAGTATTTCACGTTTTCTTCTGGAATAAACATTTTACCATACCAAGACTATGAGTAATCGATTGCCCTTCTATGCGTACCTATGCAGCTTTCAGTTAGCTCATTTGTCCACTTCTCGTTGAATACTTATTCCGCTAGGACCACATTCCAATACTCTGGTCCAGTGGTAATTAAGAGACTGCATTGCGCATCAGCTAAAATGGGAGTTGTTTCGTGTTCATCAGAACAAATGCCCGGTAAGTCCGGGGTAGGATGGGTTCCCAGTCATCTCCCTTAGCTAACAAACCTTTCTTGGTTTTCCGTCTATCACGTTCAACAAACAATTGACAACTCTGCGCATTATTCAACAGGCTTTTAACAAACCGTACTTTTGAAATCACGTCAGACTATCTGTTTCTTAGGGATTTCCGAAAGCCTATCTGGATGGCATTTGTCCATGTGTGCTTACCACGTCTTCATCATCACTTGCGGTAAAATTCATTTTTCTATTTTAAAAGGTTTGCTGGAACAACATTTCAATACCGCTGCTTCTGATTCCCAAGGCGTCACTCACTTGCTTATATCTACCTGTACAGTGGATGCTTTCAGTCGAATTTACAGTCAACTTAGCCAACTAAGGTGATTGTGCATTAAAGTGAACTCAAACTAGTCCCTGTCTGGTCGGCCAAACTTCTCGCTATTTGGGATGCCCAAGATGACCTAGATGTACTTCAGGGAAATGCAACCTAAATATCGTGTGCATGACTGACATACTGTCTACGTTTCGTTACCGTACATCAGCTTAGTCAAAAACGTAATCCAATGGATAAGCGGTCTTGAACCCTCACTCAAGCTGTGGCCATCACAGACTTGCCTTTGATGACGGAAAATCCGACTTCATCATTTGATATGCGGGCGCACAACCCACAGTCTATTAATACCACAGTTAGCAGATAACCACCGAAGTAGTGGAAGTCTGAAAAACTCTCCGTAGTTTGGTCACTGATATGGGTTTTAGTGGTAGATATATGATAGAAGGAAGGAACACTTCATACCTGTGTTTGTAGGTAAACTATATTTATTTGCATCAATTTAGAAAGCCATGGACGAGCGCTCCACATTTGCCACACTATGCGTAGTCGTCTGTAAACAGTTGCGAAAACGTGTACTATACGCCCCATGAACGTTAATACCGTACAGTTGCTGACGACTTAATTTTTTAGAAAAATGACGGACTATCCATCTTAATGTAGACCATGTTGGTGTTCTGGCTGGTTGAAGTTTGAAAGACAGAAAGAGCCAAAACGTGCCAATAGGCCTGAGTATAGCGGAATGCTTTTCTATGTAACTGGTTGAGTTAGTCTCCAACTTTGCGCTGACGAGACTATATCCGGGAAGTGTTTTACTCGTTATCGTCAGTTTGATAGAAAAGATGAACATTATAAAGAACAGCCTAACAGGCCCTAACCCAATCATACAGACAACCGGAACCGAACAGTCGCTCGTCGTAAGCAGAGGTGACCCTGAATTTTAAGTTGCTAAAGTTCCAGGTAGAGAACAAAACATCCATCTCGTTTCAGCAACATGGCGAGAGCTTGGTATCAGAGTTACAACACCATCAGCATCGTTTTGGAAACCAAAGGGAAGTATTGTAATCGGGACTTATCAATAACTATTTCCAAGGAGTTAGTCGAGACCTGTATCACAACCACATAAGCATTAATCTGAAAGGGTGAATAATAAAAACAGTGCACTCAGTCAGTCGTTTATCAAATCCATCTCCCAAGTATTCGAATGAGTCCACATTTCCTCTTCGGAACAGACTGATCACGTCAGTTAAACAAACTGGTTCAAACAAATATCATATCTTGGACTAGATTAACCGAATGAGGCATTCCATAAATTCCGCTTAAAATTACAAATCAGAAAGTGCTTTCAATTCAACAAACAGCTTATCAAAAGAGAAGCATTTCCATTGAGATGAACTTGTAAATAAACAGCACAGAGTATCCCGGTTGTAATGAATTCGTTGGTCCTCTGTTTTCTTGAGTCAGGGGGAAATAGTGAACGCGTTCAAACTACGGGTACTAATGCGGTACATAGTTTGTTCTCTTAGTGCTAACCTTTGCAACAGCCTGTCTACCTAGCAGTCGGTTCTTCGACCAACTTACCCCTTATAGCGCAGTATTTCATTGTGATATTCCACCCTACGTCTGGCTGTTTCATAGTCTTCCGTGCACAACAGACTAGTTCCACTATAATGCGAACACTGGACTAAAATTCAAGTTGGCCCGTTTCAAATTACGTAATCGATTCACTTAGTCTTGACTACACGACAACGGCTGATACACTTGTCACCACACATACTGTGTACAAAACTGCAAACCGAAACCTATCGAGAAAGGAAAAAGCCATCCATATCGAATGCATTCGCTGTTATTGAATGTAATATTTCCCGAATCTCTTAGTGCTCGACTGTTGCAGTCCAGTTGCACCGAAAGCTACTATGAGGATGCTGTTCTACTGACTATAGGTTGATGATCAGTCCAAAATAACTGCTTTGTTTGTTTGAAAAAAGCATGTAAGGCCAACTGGACTGACGTGTTCAGCAACAGGAAAAACTGTCGCTTTTATTGCTCCCCTTATCAAGAATGCTTAAGACGAAATTTATATCAACGGCGTACGGTATAGTATTGAATCAAGTCATGAGGTTAGGTAGCATTTCATTGTGAAAGCAGAAGGTCATTAAACTGGTTTATATGTTGCTAATAGATAGCAGAGTTCAGTTAACATAAATTGAGCAGCACTCAGAACTGGTCTGGGTCTTCACATTTGGGGAGACATTCCAGCCACCACCTTACCCAACACGGGCATTAGTCCTGAATTTCGTCGTCGTTAGAGCTGATTCCTACAGCATATCCTTCGCAGGATTGGGAGTTAAAATGCTGCTACTCTTTCATGAGGCAACCATATTGACCCATTTTCCACTGGTCTCACAATAGACTGATTTACAATTGATTCACCGTAGGTGAACGCACGCTTGTTTCTGAGTAATGTTCGGATTGCCCCCCCAGTTTCAAGTTTGAGATCGACCCTACACACACTGATGACATCAATTTGTCTGGTGATATTTGCAACCGAAGTGCCAAACTCGACGAACAAACAAATATCTAGAACATGTTTAAAAAATCTACAAATGTAGCAATTATTCGGTTGCCTGGAAGTACACATGTCTACAGGATTGAATTTGTGTTAGATACACGTCATTCCAACGTTAGTTGAAATCAGATTTAAGTGCACATTTTACCCTCCTTCATCCGTCAAATCAACTTGTATCAAAATTAGCATTAACAAAGCGCCTCAATACAGTTCCGAAGGCGACAATCAGGAAAAGATCGAGGAGATTAAACATAGTCATACACAATTTCAAAAATGCATGCATAATAATAGTCCAGCAATGCGTGATCATAGTCAGGGCAAAAATTGATAGAAATCTTTATGAATGAGCGATAGAACGGCATGGCATCGGTTGGAATGTCACATTTGCGCTTGACAGTTTGCTTTTAAATGATGGTACCCGTTCGGTTTTCTAGTGAGAACGATTCGACACGACATTTTATCCTAAAGGAAAAATAAACATAATCATAAGTATAATATTTAAGCCATTGACTTTTATTGATAAACTCTGAGCCAGTAAGAAACTTTAACACAAAAAGGACAAATTTACTTTTCCAAAATACTTCCTAAAATCTCTTCTTCCATTAGGTACAATAGCATGAGCAGTGAGCGTTTACTGGGCAAAATTCGTCGGAAGCACTCGACCGATTCCATGGTTGTTGCCGTCAATCAAGTATACTAACCCAGTGAACTTTGACCCCTTATCCTACCAACAACAGAATGGCTGACTGTCTGTCACCATCTCTACTGTCATCGCTGAAACCGGAATCCTGACGGAATACGTGTAAGTCGGTTCACTTTGACAACTGTTCATGTAATTTATGACCGCTTTTCTTGTTTCAGAAAGAATGGTCTTTGATACGAAAAACTTAATAACGGAGTGCCCGGCGAACAAATTAAAAGTTGTTTCTATGTCAAGTTGTGTGTCTTGCTATCTTCAAATATTCCTTTTTCTACCTTTGTTTCACAACAGATAACCAAAACTAGATACAAGCGACAAAGAGAGAGTAAACACTTTGTTGAAACACACAATAGTGTCAAGTTAACAGGATGTGCACATCGAGTAACCATTCAAAATTGATACCGGTTATAGGCTAGTTGTGTTAACGCGCTAAGACTTCAATATTGCGAATGCGCAGTCAACAGCTAGTTCGAAAACTGATGGATTGTTTCTCTCGCTGACTTACCCCTGTGAAAGCTGACATGTCTCCAGTGAGAACAGTGACAGCAGTTGCTTCTCAAATATCAACTGGAAGGAAACTGGTTTAACTCAATGTGATTTTAGAAAATAAAAAAAGAACCTCAATAGCTCTAACCGAAAACTAAAAACACTATGTTTACCAGCGTGCCTAAAGTAAGCTTCTGGTTCAAGATTATAATGTGCAATGGAGCAGGTGCATTCTGACTACACAACTGCTCAATAGCTCACCCACCAGTAGGGCGCCAATGTTTACTACTATTTCGATATAGTCCTGGTAACTTTTGAGCCGAAGGAGAAAGCTTGCGGCCCCAAAACTTCACTCAGTCATGGCCAAACGAAACGTTTCTGATTACAGTTAGGCACAGTGAAGAGTATATTAGGATGATCTCACTTTGAAGGCGTTGGTAAGCGTCCGTGATCTTATTCCTTTGTCCCAGTTAATTGATGGTTTAAGAACACGGAGGCTGGCAGTGATTGAAAATATTTGTATCCCAGGATAAGGAAGTTGCCGGATTTCGTTTCAAGCTCAAAGAACATTTTGGAAGATAACTCATCACCATCGACATCAACGTTTGCGCTGCCCAATACACTGACAACTGATCGTTCACATCATAACCACCCCCAACCAGTCACGACAGTAACTTATCGATCAGGTTTCCAAACAGCCAACTAATTTAGCCCCGTTCAAACGTGTATCAATGAGGTGGTATTTGCTGAACGGATTTGATGCGGATTAATTAGAGTGACAAATCGGCCATCGTGGATCAATTGAAGCTACGCCGATTTCAGTTAAAGCGTTTTAGTCCTGCGTCGTTGCCCAGTCTAATAGGTAGATTCGGTGTACAATGTTTGTCAAGTTTGCTGTGAATAATTAGTATGCTCGGTCTACTGATAACATTCTGGACAGTGTTGAATTTGTTTCCATGACCTGCAACTAGTACTTCTGTACGCAGTTTTGCTGCTGCTGTTGCTGTAAAAACTAACCTTCATGAATAATTGCTTGAAAAGTGTGGACGTTCACCGACGTTGTTCACCTTGCTGGTACTTGTACTTGCATCTCTCCTGAACATTTTAGGATACTGCTAAATGTGTTCTGTACCACCACCATATGAATTCAGTTGTATTGATGAGCTTATTTTCCACCAATACTCAGCTATTGTGTTTGAACATTGCGAAGCTCCGATTGTAAGTTGCCTGTTCACTCAAACATCCCGGTGATTAGTGTGTTGAACATTTTCTTCAGCACCATGTAAAGTTTGATTTCCTCATTGTTTTCGAGAATTCTGTTATTACTCCATTTGTCAGACGTCCTCAGCCAGCACTATCACGTTCTTGAACTACCCATAACTCAGTGACAAACCTGAAGCTGTTCAGGCAAATTCAGCACCTACCGTTAACAGTATCTCCGGGAATTACCTAATTTGGGAGACATGCACAACATACTTGATTGCCCGTATCGATGGGGGACCATTAATTCTTTGCTTGAAACATGTATTTCTTTTCCTCTTTTGTGCGATTCGTCAGCACATTTTGTTTGAATTGACGTGGTGCTTTCGACCGACTGCCAAATTTTGTTTAT
Source organism: Paragonimus heterotremus (assembly GCA_013368495.1). NCBI lineage: Eukaryota > Metazoa > Platyhelminthes > Trematoda > Plagiorchiida > Troglotrematidae > Paragonimus > Paragonimus heterotremus. The sequence continues at coordinate 71,224 of LUCH01007094.1, forward strand.
AGCTTGCGACAAGGATGTAACGTAACTGGCGACGCCTTTTAAACCCCGGAAGGTTTACATTAAACTTTCCAATTTGCAACACTAAAAATGATCAGTTAGAGTTCAGTACTTCCGTACTGTCCGTGCTGCTCACTTATGTTTCTTTGGTAGCGTATGGGCTAACAGGAAATTCTCGGCAAATATCCAGCCAGTGTGCTTCGAAAAATCCAGTGACGTTAATTAACAACAATGTCCAGTAGGTCATAATAAACATGCGCACAGTTTAGATGCACTTACCAAGGAAGAAAAAGGAAACAATTTTATCAAATGTCGAAAGCAGTAGGTAATACATGGACAAGTTATCAATTAAGAGAACATAAGTGAATGTGCTATACGGTATGCAATTATAGTTAAGCATCAGTCGACATAATAATAGTAAACAGCGCTCACCGGGTCATCTTTAATCGGACAGCTTTCCGAAACACCGTTCACAAAACTTTCTTCACCAGTGTCTTTAGCGCACTCAGTTTCCACGAATTTCAGTGTATATTCTACCACCTCCTCTTGATCTCGCTGTGTTGATAAATGTGGTTAGATAACATCAGTTTCAAACTTTACCTCAATGGTCGCATCTTCCATATCGACAATTGCGTAGAAATTGGCTTCTTGCCTGACTGACTGCTGTAATTTCCAAGCCGACTGAACACTTTCTTTAAACCACGTTGTCAGTAGTTCATCACTGTTCAGCGGACGCTTGGACTCGCGTTTCCACAAGATTTGACAGTTCCGCAAATACAAACGTTTGCCTCCGTTGTCTCCGGCTAAATCACAAACCTCTGCCTCACAACGAACTGTATCCTGAAATGGCACACACGAATTAAAAAGCATACAGTGTCTTTCCCACATATATATGTAAGCCTTGAAACTACACCGAATGTTTGAGAAGAAAACAAATATTATTAACCAATAATAATAGATGACAGATGTGTCGATTTGGAGGAGTCGCAACTGTGACAAATCTTGCTTTGTACCAGATTCCACCCAAAGACAGTAACAGCAAGCTCAAACGCGACGGATAGACTGCTGTGGCAGGATTGCTCAAACAGTGTACGTTGGAATCTACCAGCACCATTGCAGACAAACGATTTATCAGTTCCAGTGTGAACCACCCAAAAATTCCTGTCAGGCAGTATATTCCTCGGATCATTTAATAGACTTCATTTGAGTGCTTGAAACTTGTGGGTGACTGAGTCTACATCTTAAACTTCCGAGCCTTCAATGTGGCTTTGTAGTTCAGCTGAGAGGACGTTTGCCATGTGTGGACATGCTGTTCCTGGCACTATTTCGAATCTATTCGGAGCGCTGATTTTCAGAGTGAAGCCACGGGAAAACAAATAACTAATCAACGTCAAATTCTGCAATAGTCTTCAAAACAACAGTAGAAACTATTTCAGTAACTTGTGTGCATAGGGTCAGTAATGAAATTTGAAGAGATATCCTAGCCAGTTTTACACAAAAAGCTGGCACCCATCAGCGATATGCAGTTTTCTGATAATGAGATGCAAACTGTAAGAAAAACGTTGTTGTAAAGCAGGTTACTGACAGTCTGCGACATTTAAACCACAGTTAGACACCCGCATACGACACACTCATCGCCATTTGTAGTCAGTGATATTTAATGAACAATCCCCGTGAGCTTATCATAAAAGGTCATGTAACGTTCTCATAGAATGATTTACTTTAAGTCACTGGTTTTCGATGAAGAAGTCTTGAGAACGGAACTGTTGATTACCTTAAAGGGATTGACGTTGTTAAGGGAAAGCTGCTTCTGACGTTCAAACAGCGGTTGATGCTAGGCTAGAAGAACCTTCGTTTTGATGCTTGCTCTCTGTATTGAGTTCGCACGGTTTCGTGGCAAAGTGATCGCTGCACTGGTGTGACCACCGTTTCTTAGTGCCCTGAACTGTTTCTCTTTTTCAATGAACATCACACTTGCGGTTTTAAAAGCGTATTCTGAAAGCCGCCTGTTTCAGTTTGTCTTTTTCTTGTGACCTTTCCAGTATTTCGCTTCAGACGCGACAAATATAAAAGTGAGTTACACAATCTTCTTGTTCTTGGTGAAGAGACTCAACGAAACAAATACTTTTGAGAGAGTTAGGTTGCTGGGTACTTTCATCCCTTAACTCTACGGTTCGCCTAAGATTCACAAAAGCAGAATATCTTTGATACCGTTCTTGGACATGTGTACTTTTCTCAATAATACATCCGCGGAATTGCTAACCGAGATGCTACGGACTGTTAAGAGAAAACTTAAAGCATATAGTTTGTCCGATTAGTTCGGATTTAATAAGACGTAGAAAAGGCCAAATGTCATGAAAAAGTATATTCTCACTTGAAGTAAAATATCTATTTACGAATATCCCCTCAAGGAGACAGGTGAGTTTTTCGGCGACAGTCTTGAAAGTAATTTCCTGAACTTAAGAAGATAGACACAAGGGTTACAACGGTTGTTATATGGCTGGGCATGTAACGTTCAGTTCCAGCTTTCTGGCAGGTTGTGTTGACAAAAAGGCAGGATGGCAATGGGTCGTCAATAAAACAGTTATATGTGACAGTTTTACGGTAAACTTCGAGAATCGTCCGTTAGCACTGGTGAATAAAAGGTTCACGCTTTGTAAAGGATACATAGTTATTACAAATGCATTGAACCAGTCAGCTCCAGAAAAAGAGCATAAGAATATCCATTTCACCATGAAGCTTGAAAAACCCAGACGGTTTGCCGTACCGCCGTTCATATAGAAACGATGGATCAAACAAAAGGACTGATCGACGGAACTTTAGGGGAAAAAGTGAAATTCCAGTTCAACATACTAGTCGTGAACGGTTATCCTGACCAGACTGTATACAGGCACATGTTGAATGAAAAAATTAAGCAGGCTGCATTCTGCGGACAGAAGTCTGTTCGTATTTCAGTGCTTCTAAGCATCTCAATATAGAACTTAGCATAACACTTGGTAGATTGTTTGTTGCACTCAAACTGCTTGTCAAGTATAGGTGAATACCAGTTGTGCGACACCAGTTCAAAGATGCATTGTCTGGTCATGCTGCTTCTTATTGTGTGAGACTTTTTTGTTTCAGTGGAGCGACCCACATAGATCACACGTCACGAGCGCCTTTGAAAGCATCATCTGATATGGCTAACTCGAAGCTTGTCCATTTTCAATCCCGCATATTTGCTGGAGGCCTATTATTCGTGCAATATAACAGACATTTACTATCCGATCAATGACTTAGTGGTGTACAATCAAATGAGACCAGGGGAGCCTGTTAAAAGTCGCCCAAAACTATCGTCGTTCGCCGACTCTCTCCCCCACTATGTGCTTGAAGAAAGACCATTTAAAACACGGAATCTACCACTACCTTGTGTTCATCCCCGGCATAAATAGATTACGCAAACATAATCACTATTTTCACAGTCATCTTTATTTAGTACAGCCAGTTGTTTGGTGTTAATTACCTTGACCTTAGAATGACCCAATTTCTTTTAAATTACTGACAAACCCTTCGGTTTATTAATGCAACTGAATAATATATAAACGTACTGTTTCTATCCTCATGATGAATCATCGATAACAGGCTTGCTTTGATAACGTTATTCACATTTCTCTTTCAGGTGAAAAATTTCGTCATTTCTTCTCTTGAAACAGATTACAAAATCTACCTCATCCCGACATACCCAGTGTTCGTGTTCAACAGAGTGTACCGAGAGACTTGTGTTCAAACGACAACTGAGAATTTACAACTGTCGTTTAGTGACTCAGATACAACACTATTCTTCAGTCCTCGTATGAATCCCCATGTCTTCGGTGAGCATAAGTGAACTGAAAGCACTTTCTGTCAGTCTTAGGTTTTGTATTCCGCTATAAGTGACATGTAGGTAGAGGCAAATTGCCAGTGTTTGTATTATCAGCCGAATAAATTATAGGTCACACCTAGTGGAGTTACTAATCGACTCAGAGGTAATATTGCTCATCTGATCCAATAGTTCGTCTGAAGTCAAACAAACAAACCTCTGTTGAGTAACAAGCAAGTAACAAACACTTTTCCCCAGTAGTCTAGCTAGCTGGACTTTCAGATACAACCATACTGAATGAAACCAATTTTGTCGACAGAATGTTGCAATTTTTGTCAGGTTGTTTCAAGTCCCATTTTGATGATAATCACAGTGACCTCGTTGTGTCTGACGAGGAATCACCAATTATCTTCCAAAGCTCGGAAAAAAACAGACCGTTTTACAGAATGATTAACCGCGATTTCACACTTGGAAGACAACAACTTCCCAGAATGTATGGCTGGTCAAGATCTCGCAGAGTGCTTGTGACTCCGAAAGCTGACATGTTCAAAGGTTAACTCAGAACACACCAGGTTTGGCTCTTGGGCTGTTGGAACCAATATGCCTCGATGATCTACAGACACGATTATACTGAGCTCCTCCCTACCATTTTTCCACCGCCAGAAGAAAAAATACGTTGATGCATGTCAACATTTTGTCCACTTTCGTCAGTCACAAACGAAAAGCAAGCAGGTCACAAACACTATTTGACTGGTTCTGTTTGTCCGATGCAGATTGATTGCATGTTTTACGTTCATCAGTGAAGGATCTGAAGGAAATGTTGACATAGCACAGCATGTTTATTTGCTGCAGTGACAGTTACATTTGTTAGTTTTTCAAAAACTATTTTGTTAAAGAACAAACCGAATAAGTCCACTGATATACAGTCACTTTTTAAAGATATTTCGATAACCGAAATAATGTCTGAAATTAATTATATTTTTCCTTCACTCCCCGAACGTCAATTCAGAAAACATTGAAACTTTCCAGCTAACTCTTGGTAATAAAGTTTGTCGATGAATTTGTGGGGCAGCGATGAGAAATAAGGAGCGGCCCTTACTTGTCATTGTGTTTACGATGGATTTCGAAAGACAAGCATGTAGAAACAATCAACTACTTAATGTCTTGTAAATAATGCGCTGATAACATATTCAGTGCGTTGAATATCTCTACCCACAACTTAACAGTCTTCGTTCAAATATTGTGTGTATTGTAAACAGACAAGTCTTTTGCCTTAGTTTTAAAAATGTTACTCAATAGGAGTAGACTTAGTTTGATAAAAATGTACAAAAACACAAACAGAAGGCGATATAGTGATTAGAAATATATCGCATCGACGTTACTAGAACTAGGTTTCATTCGAACCTTATTCAGTAAAATTTGTAGAACCTGTTCCCGAGAAATAATCGATAAAGAATCAGTATTCATTCATTAAATCTATATGCGATAACATCGATTTACGCTCATCAGCCGCCAACGTGAAACTAGCAAATTTTATACAACCTATACATAGCAACAACTGAACGTACCAACCACCTCGTTCTGATCGTTCGCCCGCTGACATCGCAATCAGTTCCAGAGCAAAGAGATTTATTACTTTAGCGTCTTCTATGTATGCAAAACCGGTTGGTGTTGTATGATTAACATTGCCTCACTTATCGCTAACAGTTTCGGGTTGTGATTATGTAGCAACATCATGAACGATATGATGGGGTCAACTAGGTGACTGTGACATGTGCTAAGGCATTATGTCTATTACCATTTAAAATGTGGTTGACCTCACTATTTGTGACGTTCGGTTCGCCCTGACAACACTCTCGTATATAACAGTTGTGTCTGGCCCGGTGCTGAGTGACAGAAAACGAGCCTGTTTGTTACATTGTGTTATCGAGCCTCTTAGAGGAATTCCATATATGCAACCGCGACAGATGTATAGACTGATTTGTTTAGCTGTGTCCCAATTGGTTACGTGTTATACAAAATGGTCAGCGCACTCATTGGCAATGAGAATATGTGTTTGTTCCTTCTAGGCAAACTTTCCGTTCTGCTGACTTCATATCGTCTAAAAAATAACTGCTGCTCGAACGATCACCATTACTGACTTACCTGTTTCTCCCAATTCACGCATCGAGGATCATCTGCATTCGGAAGGGTTTGATTGCAACCGTTTGGTTTCAAGAACAGGTTAAATGTTATATTTCGCCATCGATTGTCAACGTTTACTTTAGCATTCAGAATTTTCTCAACCTCATACGTCAGTGGTACAGGTGGCTTGTACATTGTGAGCATAGTATCAAGCATGGATTTAAACTCTGGAGTATTTCTTTCCGCGTTTGAAAGAGGTTGAGGCTTTGTACTTGATCCTCCATCGAAATATTCTCGACATTTGGTGAGAAATAGCTGCCTGGTTTGTTGCATCCACGGTCGGTACCAGACGGTCACGAAACAGTGAGCACGAACCTGATGAACATTGAAAGAAAAGCGATTTAAAGCCAAGGCTCTACCACAGTGTGGACAAGAACGCAGTGATCATAGAGATAATACGATAAGCAAGTTTCCGGAGTACTTCAACGCAGAATCTCAAAAATAAATCGCAGTCCTCTTAAAAGTGACAACGAGCAGCCTATACAAAATATTCTTGTGAAGAACGTGGAATTAACATTTGTCAATAATTGGGAGAGTACACTGTTGATTTGGGCGATGTGATGGAAACCATATGTGAATGGGAACACGCGTACTTGCTTAATTAACGCGATAACCTATCAATTACAACAGTGAGTCTAGCTTGTTTGTTTCGAAAATGTATGTAAGTGGAAGGGGTAGTGTGGAAATATCACTATCCCAGGTTGACCAGTACAACCACCTTGGCATGTTAATCGAAACACAAATTGTGCTACTGCACGAAGTGAAGTGACAAAATTATCCGCGGCACAATGAATACCGTGTAGGTACTGATACACTCATGGGTTTAAAACTATATAGTATACAAGTCTAGTACATAAGAAATATCCGACTTTACAACAGTGGTTAATCTCTTATTGTCAGCTGGTTTGCAGATATATCTCCGAGTGTGATCGGTCTATTAGTGTGCAACCTACTTCAAGATATGAGTATCTGCTCCGAACGCCCGGTCAGCATCTTGGTGCTCCCATATGTTATTTCCCAATGTGCGTGGTCCACGAAAACGCTCCATCTTTATTCTGATAGAAGGCGAAATCTATAGTCTTTACAACAATAAATCTTAAGATTCAAGCCAACTCTGATCATTTTCAGAGCAAGCAAAAATTCTGGTTTCTACACTAGGGTATAATTCAAAAACGATGAAATAAGTGCAACATTAACTGAAGAAAAGCAGTGGTTTCACAGTATCAATGAAAAAAGTTTGGTAACTTTTTGTCAGTTCGCGAATAATGAATCCAAACTTTTAAGCAAATCAAATTTATGTTGTTGGGTTCAGCCATAGTTAAACTAAAATACTTAGCGCTTATCTTTTGCTACCGTCGATACTTCTTTGCAGTGAACTATAATTGCTTTCAATCCGGATTCTTTCTCACCAAACATACAAAGAGTCATGATGACTACATTAAAACTTGACAAATATCTCAAAGGGATATAAACAGTTTCGACTATTTCCACGAAGTAGGATTTTAACCGGTTAAATGTCATGAATAAAGAAACATTTGAGATATTGGATATCCTTAATCCAATTGGCTGACACAACAGTAAGACAGATATTGTGAGGTGTTTATATTTCCTCTGCTGTCTTCGGTGGCACTCATAAAATAATCAATTATACACGGTCACACTGTTGCAATGAAAAAAGAAGCAGCAGCTTTCATCGGATAGATTTCCCATACAACAAAGGGAGTGTTCAGATAAAACAGCGGGCCCCACGGGAATAACACAGACGTTGGCAGCGCCTTCCAAACACTGAGAGACTCGGAGGGTGGATTTTACTGAGCATAGTCTTAGTAAACAGAAAAGAGCTTGTCTTATTACTGTGTAACAGTACGTTGGACAAACGATTGGATTGTTCATATCTCGCAATATTTGTTTCCCCCCAGTGTTTGTCGATTATAAATTACATGAAGTTAAGAAATTTTAAACGGATTTGCCTTCAATAGGCTGTTCTGCTCAAACGGCTTCGATACGCCTGGTGGTTTTGTGAAAACGGTCATCAGTGTGAGTGACAAGGTCGTTATACATCAAAATCTTTACGGAGTTTCAGTATTTAACGGAGCAAAGGAGAACATATTCGTACACTTCAGTTTGTTCACTCTAACATTTTGCGCGTCAAGCTGCAACGCACTAAAACTTACCACGGTTTTCGGAAGATCACATCCTTTCTCTTCTCTCTTCAACTTGCATGCAATTGGCCGCATGTTCAAAGTAAATGTAGTTTTCAAGCCACCAGTAAACTACACAGAAATGGAATGACTGCGTATCGATCAATACCTCGTGACTGACGTTCGTGATGTTGGTGCTGCCAAAAATATAATTGTTCGCTAGCTTTGCGTTATATAACTCAATCGCTTGATCCTTCATCTCCTTCACAGCCCGTTTAGCACCGATATATGGTTGTGAATAAAACTTGAACAAATTTGCCTCGATCATCATGCACTGCTTCAACTCCAACAGTTCATCATTCATCCATGGACGCGCCCAGTATGTTGCTTTACAAGTGTAAAAATGCTACGTAGGAAAATAGAAATACATTTTTTATGATGGGCATCTAATCGAGACCAGAAGTCATCTTCCTGTTACTTAGCAGCACTGCATGACAAAACATAAATATAGGCTCATTCGAAATGTATTTTATGCTTGTTTTATAAGACAATGACATCGAAACTAGTAGGTGTCATTTACAAACGAAGACTTGGGACTCAACTAGGAGCATGTGATAATGGGTACAACCAGTACGACTATAGTAATTTTCGGTGACATATGACTAGAAGTAGATTCTCCCAGGGAACCATCTAAATTCTATTTCAAGAAACGTGGTGTAAATCAGCGCTTCATTTAAGGTTTGTTACTCAACAGCAGAGTGACCGCATGATAAGTATGTCCAAAAGGCGTGTAATTGCCGTATGATTCCTGAGTTACCAGAGTTCCGGTACTCATTTGGGGATTTGCTGGACCGAAATTGCCTGTACATTTCCCCCCGTAATTGGTGTGATGAGGTTTCCACTGATGATAGTCTGCTTAGATAGAGCCCACAGTGAGCGTAGTACGTAAGGGACAGTCACATCAAGGTGGCCGATAGGAACAGGATTCGACGTGAGATACCACGTGACATTCTACCTAACGGTGTAATCATTGCCGTCAGCTGAACAAAACATTTTCACGCAATCGTTCATAGCAAAATTTTGTATACCGTGGTTACAAGAAATGTATCCATACAGGGTACCACCCGTGTACCCCCTAGAAGTTCTATGAATTTCTTCGTTTACAGTAACTTTGACCTGTCTCCGTCGTAAATGCTGTGAAGGAACGATCTCTCGAAGTGGAAGAATATGCAATGTAACGAACTTTATTTGAAAAAGATTTAATTGACTCGACAGGACTTTCTAACCGCAAACCTCCAGTCACATTCAGCCAACAAAACACAATATTTGAATGTGAGATTCAGACCGACTTGAAAGACCTACCTAGTGATTAGTCCCAGCAACCAGCTATTCTATCTCGTCACCGTGGTGACCAGCGACATCATTATTTCATTTACAGTGTTTTTTTATCAAAACCCGGTTACTGTTGAAGGTCGCTTCAGCCAATTCTAGTTTATTTATAAGCCCGTGCGTTTTTATTTAACACATTTTCATTGGTTTACTCAATTTTAAAGGTCTGCAATCAACGGATAAGACGAGTTTGTCTGTGAAGCGATACAGTGTGACTTCTGAAAAGAAATATGACCGACGTAGGACAAAAGAAAATATTTGCTCTTTCTTTAAGTGTCACGGCTGACCAGCAACTCAAGATGACTCGTGCCCACCCAGTGCATATTGAACCATTTCGCAAGACTCGTGTCTCTCATGTCAGACGGCAGCTTCTGTATCCAGGACAACGTTTCGTTTCTATTCATCTTGCTCATCTGTTCCTGCTCACTACATTAACATATCCTTGGTCTGATCGCAACTAAGGTTCCGGTTTAAGTAGACGTGTGACCACCGTGTTATTCAACTCGGATTAATAAATATCTAATTAATATGAGAGCATCCTCGGTTATGCTTGTTGTATCCGTTTTCTCATGAGACAAACGAGCCCCATTAGAATTTCAACGATGCATACAAACAGCTCGCTGCTGGCATGAATAATCGAAGTTTCGTAACTGGCAGGTTATTTAAGACATTTAACGGTTATATGCAAACAACTTGTTAGTATTAACCATGGTTGATCCTTTAACGCGAAAAATGTATTGTTCCGCTAGTTCACAAACATTTTTCCTTCGCACTTTCGTCTGTCACTCGCGAGAGAACATAAATTTAGTACTGTTGTTTGCCACATGATTGCTTTCTGATTTCAGAATACATTTTATCGATTCCTTTGTTGTGTTTCGCATGTTCTCAGGATCGGACCTACGTATCACTCAACGTTTTCAGTATTTATCTACTGGAACATGACAGTGAATGATTCACTCTTTGGGCAGTCCAATTTTTATGATTCTTAATCCTGTTGTTTTCACCGTGGCTGAGCTAATTGTGGCTTTTCTTGAGCGTTATTTGTCAAGCAGTTTACTGTTCCGGTTTTCATGCTGTACCTCAGGGTTACATGAAGATTTACAGAACTACCTCAGTATGAACAAAGAACTTACAAGCCGTCCACCAGTGTGCCTGATATTGTAGTTACAGAAAATGGAAGTAATATTTTTCATGATTAAGCGTAAGTAACTATCGGTGTCTTTCAATAGAAATTTTGTTTAGAAGCTTTGATATATGCCATTCATATTTTCTGACCTACAGATGACAACTACAAAACATTTCTCTGACCTTATCCAACGGACAGCGTGATTCAGTCTCATTATTGACCGAACAGTTGGCGTGGTCCAGATTGGGCTCCAGATAGAGGTCGAATGTCAATCGTGTACCTGGTACCGGATGTTTTTGAAGTTCGTGAATTTTGGGTCGCTGATCGTAAATATAAGTCAAGTTTGTGCGATTGTTAAACATGTGAAGAAGGCGAGGCAGCAAACTTTCGGCGCAGCGCTCCCGGTCAGCCTTTTGCACTGGCGAGTCGTCAGACCCGGTTTCCTTCGTCATACTTGGTTGAGTAATAATAACACAGTCTTTCACATCTATTGTTTCCTGATCCTCGATCCAAGCACAATTCCAGTATTGTACTTGACAAGAGATCAAAAGCTGTAGATCAAACGTAAGGAATTACGGTAGAAGAATTAGTATGAAAGTATAGTGGTCAACTCCAGAGGCTCAAACATTAACGTTTACAGCAAACAAATACCAGTGAATAGTAACGAAACAGTTCAGAATGAAAGGCACAAACTGTGTATAGGTCTGTTTTGATTTCATGCAATACGGAGTCATGATTATTGTGATATTTTTTTTACAAATTTGAACAGTCGTTATATAGCCAACAGCATTAACAACGTTCTGAAAAATGGCAGTGGATAGAAAGTAGCTGAAACGAACATCCATTCATTGCGAATCAGACAACATCCAGCATTGAATTCTATCAGATTAATGCATAAGAAAGCCACTCAGTAAATTGGGCCTCAATCTACTGCACTCATTTTTGCCTTAAATAATAAAATTCTTCGAGGAACACGAGTTGAATGGATTATGATTTGACAAGTTCCAACTTTAACATTCAATGACCTAAAGTATATCGAACTCCGAATAAAGTGGTTTTGATTATTACTTAGGGCTGTTCAAGGTTTTTAAACGTTTGCAAATAGAAATAGTGTTTAATAGTTGTGCGGCAGATAATTTTAAATCGCAAAAAGAATATCCGTTTCCGGAAGGAAAGTAGTGTCGTCATTTGTTCAAAAACAACTTAGTATTCGCCGGTGAGCCCAAACACAGAAAATGAGTCAAGTTAGGAAGCAAACATTTATAACGGTTGTAATCGTTTAGCATGAAAATCCACTCTATGAAACATATTTCCTTTCAGTCTAAGGCGCAATGAATGCAATACAACAAATTACTCTCCGTTGCCTACATTTTTCCGGGACGGTGAACAGTGGCTATCTAAAGCTAACAAGTTGAATCAATCAACTGTTACCCTTTCATGGACCTTACGGCTTAGCACAGTTGCTATTCGCCTCGTTTTCTTAAGTGTTTTGCTCCCAGTTCTTCTCTGCTTGTCCTAAATATGGTCTTCGATGTTGCAATTAGGTAAGCAATAGACAGTACGAACTGGCCGCGGAAACAATTTGTCGTACTTAGCCTCCCTCGATAATTACGTAAAAACAAGGAATTGATTATTCATAATTGTTTGATTTTAACTCCTTATCTTTTCTTCGTCTCACTTTAAACGGAAATACTGATGTAGTAGCTCGTTACTCACAAGCAAAAGTGGTTAGACGTTCTGATATGATAATTCGGTCACGCCTAGTGTGAGGTCAATGACACAGTGGTAAACACGGTCACCTCATGAAAACGAGGTCGGAATTCTAACCCCAGCCGTATCAAGGATATGCACTACTGACGAGCTCTAACAATAGCGACACTAAACCTGAATGCTTCTTTTTGAAATAGGCTTGCTTCAAAGTCTTTCTGAATGTTGAGACTGCGATTAATTGTGAGTGGTGTTCAACTTGAGATAATATAAGGGTTAATTTTTAGGTTTTCATATCACAAGACGTTTGTTGCCATTTGACATACGAGGTCACAGATAAGCTTGACGTCTTCAAACAGAACAAACACAAACAACAGAAATTGCGATGTTGTATTAATTGTGATTGCCACTAGGCTCCCGCGATTGTTTAGATGGATGTCTGTTTTGCGATGCACCCAATTAACCTAGCGTTGTGCAAAAATGTTTGAAGAAGTTTGCTTACGGTTTAATAATCGAGGTCCTAGAATAATTGTTTGTTTGACGATAGCAAAATGATAACCCGAACTGCATATGCGTTCATTTTAAACGTTATGATCTGTCGTAAACTTTGGACGAAAAGAACAAAACAGTAGTCCGTTAGTGAGAATCATGCATGTCAATTTGTGTCCTCATAGCTGAACGGGCAGGGAGTAAATACTGTTCATGAATAACGCAACTGGTACCATTTCTTCGGTTGTTTTTAATGTTACACAGGAGTGTATTCTTCTTTTCCTTGGTGACAACCAATGGTTTTCGGTTGTTAATGATTTGATTGATGATATTTTTAAGTGTGTTAACTTGCGTTAAATGTAGGAATTCCCCTGATAAGTTTCTATCCATTTACAAAATTCCGTTTAATGACAAGAACCACGACTTGATGTACGACTGACATACTGGTTCAAAATAAATGGCGAACTTTATTTTGTGAGATGACCATACTGTGGTTTGTTTGCTGACATAGACCTCCACATTGGTATGATGTGAGTTACTGAGCTGGTTCATCAGCGTGTAACCGAGTAAAACGTCATGTTCGTCCATACTGATTATTTCGCTTGTCAGAACAACACGGTGCATAGTACTAACCATAATAGCTGCATGTATTAAGGAATGGTGGCTGGATGGTGCATCTATGGAAGAGTAACTTTGTGTGGTACATTTTATCACACAGAGGTTGGTTAGGGTCAGAATCTGCCTTTCACAACTGCGCAGCCTCAGTTTGGGCGCTGATGTGATGTAAGGAAAATCGCAGAGTATTGGCTACTCGGAATTTTCAGGTAGTATTGTTATTTTCAATGTAATTCGACGATAGTATCACCAGTGAATGTCTAGTTTTTATGTAGCTATCAACATCAAACAAGAAGAGGCAAAAACCCTTCCACCTAGTTTGAAAACGCCTTGGAACTTAAACTTATCCCCACTTCTTTAATGACGTAGATTGGCTATTGTGATTTAGAACATTGTACAATTATAATTTTTAGATACACGTAGAGAAAAACAGTTGTTCTTCAATCTTCCTTAATCCGTCGACTGACTACTTATCATGTTCTCTAACTGTTCGATGCAAAAATCCGATTCGTTATTGTAAATTTGCCACTGATTAGTTAATACAGAGTGTGTACATCTACCATGTATCGTGGTTTTTTTTTTCAAATTTCAAACTTCACTACATGGTTTCTACTGAACTTTTGGAATACTTCACACAGTTTATTGTGGCACTGGTTTCCAAAATTGCGTCTCTTGGTTTGATACACAGCTTGGCTTTCAATCTACGCAATGAGTGATCGTTTATCATAGGATACTGACCACACAGTTTGGTTAGATGATGGGTTCGAATCCTGATACTAACCTAGATCTGCAACCCATATTGTAATAATGTCATTTTTTGGCTCCGTCTCTGTCCCACAGTTTGAGAAAACAAAACAAAATGGATCGGAAAAGAAGGCGAAAATGGTGCAATGTTTTCATAAGGTTGCCAAACTGTCAGTTGCATTTGGTCGAACACTGTCCTGTAAAAATCATGTTACATACAAATAATCTAGAATTCTTCCGATACATTTTAAGTGGCATTCACATTTGATTGCAGTTTTTGCATTTATACAAAATTTCAGTATTCCTTTTAAGGAAAGGAGCACTAGATGACTCGAATTTCACTTTAACTGCAGTCCATCATTAAACATCAACCAGACACTAATGAAAAATCACATCAAAATGTTATATCACATCTACTTGTGAGTCTACCGGTTTTTCTTAGAGACAGCCTGAGTGAAAAACAAAATATTCATTATTATGGCTTCCTGTTATGCAACGGAAAATGTTTAGATAATAGTTGCCACTTTGTTTTTGGTGACGTAGAAACTTTCTGGAAACCAACCGGCTTTTTAATATATAAAGCCCATATATTTCGATCAGACTATCTTTCCAGTATGGTTATGAAGTGTTAAACCTTCCATTTGTGAAAGTTATACAAGCTCTAACACAAATGCTTCTCGATACTGATTGCCATAGGAGCACACCACCGATCATACAATGACAGTGTTCAACTAGAACAGCGCCGTGTCAGTAAGTCAAACGATCATAAGCTAAATCACCTCCTCGTGAATTTTGTATACAGGGATGTGATCAATTTGGATTAGTATCGCTATCAAACCAACCTTGTTTTGCATTTCTCCGCATTCCGTTGAATTGGTTTCATTGGACATGTTGATCTTTTCAGCACGACATGATGACCGCATCAGTAACAACTCAAACGTTATTAATTTGCCAGAAAATTGCTGCATTTGAAAATATGTCATTACATACAATGAATTCCTACCTCTACTGCAGCGTCCTCCACAGCAAACAATTTATACCAGTGCTTGCTGGTGGTCTTTAAGTTAAACGTCTTCACGGCTTTGTCTACAATCTCCTGAAATTTTACGTCCGCGAGTTCTTTGCTTGTCAGGGCCCGCCGATTCAACCACCAACCTACGTACAAATAATGACAATCACTAAGCTCAACATGTTCCTCTAATTGTAGATTGCCATCCCGTGTGACTTTCACTCCGCAAGTCACAACATGCTAAAATTAAAAAGAAAACAAATAATGTATAATCTTACTGGCTTATTTTGTGTTGTTCACTTTGTCAGAAGACTTAATTGTAAAACCGTGAAAGAGCCATAAGTGAAAAATGGGAATTCTGTGTTATTAGGTTGATACAGAAAACTCACATATGTGGTGACGTAATGACAGTGACTTACTCACAGTTGAAAACAATTGACTGAAGTCAAATATCTCAAAATGTGCGGTGGGCAAAATTACTATTGCAAGACAATTAGAGGGTTGCATATTTACCGCTGACTGATCAGGTTACCTGATGAATCTGAGGAGAACTAGGGCAGTTGTGTGTGCACATGTTTATTAGACAGTAGAATTCGTGGAACAGATAAATTTGCATCCAGTTTGTTCAGGTGGGCAACCTATAACGCGTAACACATTTTCAACTCTAAACAAAGAATACCTAATTAATCCGATTTGCCGTAACACAGCTTAACAGCACAAGTTCAATGTTCCAACCTAGCGTTATCAGAATCCAAGGTTAAGTGTTTCAGTAATTCAACCGGAGTAGACTATCCCTGAATCTGTAAACTGATTTCATTTGAGATGGTGAAAAGGAATGGTGGCTGGGTACACATGTGAGAATTCCGAGCTATCAGAGTGGTTTTGTAGCTTAACTGGAAGAGTACTTGCAGCGTAAAGATATGTATTCCCTGTCAGTGGTTCAGATCCAGTCGAAACGCAGATGTTTTACGTTTGCGCTTCATCTAGCTTACCAAACTTGCTCATTAGTAAAAGTTAATTCCTCCAGTAATTTATTTGACCTGTGTCATCAGCACACCAAACGACACTAGGCTGACAAAAGCACGTAACTGGCTAAAAAAGGCAGAATATTTCCTCCATGAGATAAAGTTCCATAATGGCCACTCTTTGTGTCTTGCTGATAAATAGACTGAAGTCATAGACCTACCGTCATAGTTATATCAAGTTAGGGTGTTTACCTTACTCTAATTGAAATGATGACGTTGAGGCCTTGTCTCAGAAGAACCCTATAACCTCAGTTACAAACTGCAATGACCTAAGATTTACTATGTACTCGTTGAAGTTAACCTGCCCGTAGTGTACCATGATAACTTAGTGCACTTATCAATGGGTTTATCACTAAATGAATGGTCAGTTCAGCAAATAATATCGTGCGTGATGCCTTAAACTAAATTGAACTCATAATCAGCACAACGGCAACCTACTAACTAATGCATATTATTACTCATCAAATCATCTAAACGATGTGTTTTGTGGTGTACATCTTTGTGTCGATGATTAAAATTAACTTCACAGTCGCATGCGACAAAATTACACAAACTTCTACTTTGGAAAATTTTACTTCCATTCTCATTGTTACAAGTGACTGTTATCGTTTGCCTCGGAGAACTGGCCTGTGTTTTGAAAACCTAAATTTTCTGCTAATTCCTTACTTCTTCCGACCTAATCTACTTAACGGATGCTGCCGTTAATTGCAATACAGGCTTCAACTAGTTTGTAACAACCTTATCAACGAAGTCCAAGAAAATTTGCTAATTTTCCTGAAAACTCCGTTCACCTTTGGGAGTTTTCACACTAGCTGCTAACTAACACAGCTCTAAATTGTCAGGTTAACTTAATGACTCAGATTGTCATGAGAAATGAACAATAAACGTGTTCTAAATCCTTCAGCAATATTTCTTATTAAAACTTCTCAATATTGATCAGCGAACAAATTTCAGTTGATGATAGCATAGTGCCCAGAAGGCTTACTTACATGTTTTATAGAGGCTTGGCATTCTGTTAAATTATTCTGATAGAAATGAATTGCATCCGTCCATTTTTTACATTTCGTAGGACGAAGAATTAGCTTGAACTTGTATTCTCCAGGGTAGGTTGACTATAGGTCATCGTATGTTAAATCAAAGTACAGTGTTTACCGTTTGCACTAAATCTTCCACATGATGTGGCTGATAGAGCACTGAATTTTCGGTTTTCAGGTTGAAGACAGATACGACACGAGATAGCATTTCATTAAAATACGCTTTGGACTGTAAACTTTCGGTGAGTGAATGAACTTCAATTGAATCATTGTTCGGTTGTTTTACATTGCAGTCCATCACTTCCAACGTTTCTTCGCCCTTCCATGGTTGTTCCCAAAATTTCACTTTACACAGTGTTGTCAGCTGAAACAAAAGGTGAATACAGATTACGCAATACATACATCAAAATTCTCTGCACGTGAAATCAAGTTAAGTTGGAAATTACATTGTGAGTGAGAGAAATCAATAAGTTGGAGAACAATCTACTAAATATCAACGAAACCGATACTTTAATCCCATAATGCATATATTGTGGTGTCACATGAAAACAAACTACATTCACCCTGTTCCCTGAGGTTATCACATAAAACTGAATGATGTTGTGAAACTTCATTTAACTCGGTTCAACAGGTCCGCCCTTCTAGATGAATATAACAGTTTTACTAAGTAGAATAGAGTGACTGAGACAAAATTGACAGGCTGAACACCAACAAGCCAAGGAGGATCTATGCACCTGATTCCTTTGCAAAATCACTTCAGTTTTGTGAACCAGTAAAAGACCATCATATGGCTTTCCATTTGATGGCACATCATCACATCTCTGCAAAAAATATGTAATTACTACGGATTGAGTCTCATGTGTAGGAATGTTTTGAACTCCTTCCGTTATCTTATGAATTATGGTCCTAGCAACCTTGACGACGACCGGACAAACAATAGGTCTCATTTACGATTTCTGACTATTCTAAACTCTTCGATTTCTACATTTTGACCAGAATTCAAAAAATAAGATTCCTTGAGAGATACAAAAGCTAAGTGATTAAAATAGCACATCGTGATCAACATATGACGGTAGATCACCTTCACATACTAGGAAAACATGCATATATTGTAAGCTAGAAGAAGAATACTGCACACGCTACATCAAATCCATAAACGAAATTACTATCATCAGTACATCCTTGCCACCAGAGTAATCGGGTAGTTAACTAGAACAAGCTGAACACTGTTTTGCCATTGTAAATTCCAATAAATGAATCTTTTATTCTTCATAACGTAGCTGGTAATAAGCACTTTGTCCACACTGATTGGAAGCAGGACATTTGATAATGTTGGATGTTTTTGATCAGATGTTGTCCTCAAAAGTTACCACTGTCTAGTTACGTCAGTCTTGCTTTTGACCCTCATTACAGTGTGTGCCTTAGTGCCGTTGGCTGAATATTTCTCAGTTTTACATATGCACATAGTCAAACAGCTAAGTATGAATTTATACACTTCATCTCGAAATGAAAGCGTCCGCCATTCAAGTTGACTGTATAACAGTGCTTCATTCAATATTGCGTGCATTTTTCACTGGACTGACCTTTCTAGATCCTGTGGATGCATGCACATGCAGACAAGTGCAGCAACCTGTGGTGAGTTCGCCATAATTGAAGTGACTTCTAGGTCAGCCAGGTCAAACGCTGAGTGTGGACATGACCGTCTCGCGAAAATTAACGTAGCCGGACCACTGTGCTGGACTTGTTATCTAACTGGACTCGTGGAATTCCCCGTGGCAAGATTCACATGAGCGTTCCACGATAACCACACCGGTCCGTCAAGTTGTGAGCCACTAACACGTACGGAAATATGCAAACATCTACAGTATGGGCAAGCTTATAATTTTTCTGGGAGCTGCAAAGATTGACGCAGATTACCAGGGAACCGTAGATCGAAATACCTTTCTGGTTGATTAAAAGTATGCATCCCAGCATTCTAATGTTTACGAAACGAGGATATGCTTTTCATCAGAGGGACGATCCAACTGACAAAAACGACACGATAAAAATTACGTGGTCTTTCTTTCTTATCACCCAAATCATTGACCAGTCAGCAGCAATCAGATCATTGTATATGCAGTTTGACGACTTCAACTTGACTGTTGAGTATTACGCGTGAGATCAGTGGGGTGACCGCGTAACTTGAACATAGCTCACAAGCGCGCATGATTGCGCATACAAGAGTGTTAGTTTTGCTGTGCCTGGTGGGATGATAGCAACGCAGTGTCGAAAGCAGTTACGCCAAAAGTCTCTGTGGTTATGAGAATATGCCTCAGTGATTATTCCTAACAAGAGCGAAGCGCGAAGTTAGTGCACTCTTTTGAACATGGGAGATCAGGTATCTGAACAAGACGTTTGCAGTCGGAAATAACAAGCTTCTAACTGATATCGGCTGACTAATCCATGTCATTCATTCTGAGATAGATAACGTATTCAATATGGCTTCACTTATTGGTTTCTCCAGGGATAGGTTTAGTATCCCGGCAGTGAAGGAAACTGAGTTCGTTAAACTGCGTGAAAATCCACACACAGAAAAGGCTTCTGTAATGTACTCCTAATAAGACACCGAGTTCGTTGTATTCAGAAGGTCAATCGGCGGAGTCATTTTAGTCAGCCGGTCTGGTCACCAGAGACTTAAGGTTATCTATTAACAATATATATGTTCATTGTCCCTTTCGGTTCATTTGATTGGCTTTCTTTCACGTAACTTCATGTTACTGTGCTGAAAAGTCTTCAACTCCAGTTTTTGTATTGACCTAACAGGCCTTTGAAATGTATGTCTCAAGCCAAACCACATGGGTTTCTGTGATCTGAAGATCTGACTGATTAACGTAGTTTACGTCTTTGTGGTATATGTAGACATATATGCAACTCGTTGTGTCTTGCTCCATTTTGAATTTAGAATGTTTGATTACGACACTGAACAGTTCATCCCTTTCGCACTTACTAGTCATTTGGACCAATGTATGTCCAGGTGACACATACTCCTTATGAGAGAGTAGACGAAAAAGGTGAGTTAGTAATTATCCCAGGTGACTACTCACAGTGACACTATCAATCTATCTGTAATTCTCAAGAGTAGAGTTTCATGTTGTGTCTACGTAAACAAAGCATCTCTTCCTAAAGTTGGCGCTGAGGTGCTAGTTATCAAGTCAATTTATTCTACTTTTATTATTCTTAGTTAGAATCGATCTCAAACAATACGTTGGTAAATACCCAAGTGATATTCAAGACGGCCACAGGTTTTCTTTCGACAGGATGGCTCACTTGAAGCAATCTATCAATTTGTTTTGTACTAGTGACTTTTGATCAGTATCAGCATCTTTGTAGTCCATAAGTTTCTGAGTTTTGTGACAAATCAGCAACTAGTCGCATCATTTTCAGAAGAAGTAGGCCATTGTGTGCGGTGAACAAGCCATGCAGTTGAGGTGTTTGCCTCTTTCAGCTTAAAATATCAGGGAGTTACTTTAGCATGAAATTCATTTAGAAATGACTGAATTACCTCACGCCTCATCTATTGTATCTAGTACGAACTGATCATAGTCTTCAACTCTGCTCACTCTGTTTATTCCGCCAATTAGTTTATATTCCCGCTTCTTATCTGGTCACAAATTACCAGTCCCTTAATTATCTTCCATCTTCTCGGTACGAGTTCAAGGTAGGGGATAATCATTGCTTAGAAGTGGTCATTGCGTACTGAAGTTCGAAATACACCAGTCGAACGCTTAGCCCAATTGTGGGTAGTCTCCGGAACAGGTGACGGATCTGTCATATGAACTGGGCACGTGTCTCGTCAGCTTTGATTATTTAAGCTAGAGGTTTCACATTGGGACTTCGAAATGAAAGTGACTAAGTAACAGAAAACTCCAGTTCGTCTAATACTGTCTAGCGGAAATCATCCTAAGACGTCGAATTTTAAATTCTGACAGGATAAAATAACAGTATAATTGTCTACAAATGATCCTGGTCCAAGGATGATTAGTTGTACAGCTCAGTGACAAAATCGGAGATTAATTTGAAAATTGCTTCCATAAACTGGACTATCCAGGTTCTATATTCTCCTGTTACAAGTAACCTAACCCGACTTATCAAGTCGTTCACGTCTGACGAGGAGTTTTTCTTCGTTTATTTCATTTTCAGCTAAGATTTTTTCAACAAAATTCAGCTTGTCACCTGTTAATGGGATACGATCGAATGTTGTAAAAAATGAAAACTGACTACACAATAACTGAAATGATATTGTTGAACATGGAGTGGCCACGTGATTTGAGTTGGACGCAAAATGGTTCACCATATTTTTCACACTAACATTAAGCCCACCTGTGTCTGAGCCGTTAGTATTGCTTAAATATTAATCAAAAGAAATACGTTTATTCAGACAGGATTGTTGATTCTCGGCAAAATCAATAAGAAACTGAACTACTGCCTGTAAGTCCTATTCTGAATCCCCGAAATTCAATCCCAACTAAGTCGTATACGCTTACTACATAATAACTTATGGTGTGCAGAACCAGTGTGACCCTCGTAAACCTTCAACACTCACCCTCTTTTTCCCGAATCAAAGGGTTTTCAGCTACCCTGATATGTCACGAATAACTGTAAGTCGTAACAGATCCGTTAACCATCATGTTCATGCATGGATGTCCAGTTTGCTAAGCCTATTTCAAGTTAAAAGGCTAGTCATTATTATGTTCAACCTCGAAAAGGAGAATCCGTTTTCTTCAAAAAAATTCCCATCGGTTTCAGATGACCACCTTATAAATAAAACTGTGTAAATTAGTTTCAGATATTAGGAAAACCTTGGCAACCCAGCTAAATCAGACCATCGGTTGAGCTGCCAGGAGATGGTCGATCAAAGGGGATACAACTCTTGCATCATATCGGTTAGCAGTGATATTAATCTGTCCACAATGTATGGTGACTTGTTTCACTTTTATGTTCCCTGTACCTTGGCAAAACGGTTATTTAATATTCAGTCAGACGCATCATCATCATGTTATAACATCAAACTCTAGAAGTGTTTTCAAACTAACAGTTCCCGTGACTGTAAAAGGTAGAGACTAACCTACATTTAAAAAAGTGGGAAAAATACTCTACTGGGAAAAACTTACATTTGAATGGGATAGTCCACATTTCAACTGTTGAAAACCTCCATGGATATCATCGTTTTCCTTTTTTGAGCAAACTGTTTTCTTTAAATACATATCAAATTGGGTCAAAATTCCTGAAACAATCTAAACATCATCAGATTACAATTAGAACCATAAATAATTTAACCTGTGTGCTGCCATTTGTAGCACGTATTGCTCGATGAAAGTAGATATCGTTTGACATGGAATTGAACCGCTTGTTTGCTTTGACAATAAGTGTTTGAAATTTGTGTGAATCCATTTCTTCCTCTGACATCAACCTCGGCGATCCGGGATTTATTCGCCCTCTTCTTTCTTTTTGTAGACAATCGTACACGAAGTACATTTCTCCGTTGTCTACATCATTCTCTCGTAAAACTTTGACGTGACATTTTAACCGCTAAATTCAGAGTGAAGTTTGCGTTAACACAGAAGCATCAAGATTCACAAAATGAGCTCAGTTTCCGTTGGTACTTTCATGCTTTAGATATTCATTCATGTCCATAAGAAGTTTACTTGGAATGTAGGTCAAGTTTAACGTATAAAGGAAGTGTTCCCATTAAAAACCATTGAATCGACAATTACGCTTGAAATGTTAACCAAGCCCGAATGGTTGATCCATTCTGTCAGACTTTCCACGATATGGGTACTTCTGGCTAGTTTGTTAAATCAGCCAATTCGATGTTGTCTACTTTGGTGTCAATGGTCTAATGGTGACGAAGCCATAACTGCTGTACAGTACAAGAACCCGAACAACTGACGAGAGCCAGCAAGAGCAGACGTCGGTGTGGGAGTATTTTTCAGAAACTGTCTAAGCGAAGACGTCTATTTGAATGTAAATCCTGCAGTCAGGTATGTATGGGGTGTTTACATCCTGCTTTCGAAAAAGTAGGGAACATTATTTGCCACTAATCTACTGGTCATTGCCGGTCTTCTAGCTACTGAACACACTATGTTCAAATGGCTGACAAGCGTCTCACTAGTTTTGGACGAGTTATCCATTTACGGGTGATAAATATCTTCATGTGAAATAAGCAGTCAGTTGTCTGGAAAACATTAGCTGAGTTGCATGTTTAAGTAAAAGCAGATGTTGTTACTGGTTGTCAATTTGAAAATCTGAATATCAACAACCCTTCAGTAGACACTAACTTCATCTGGCACTGTAAGTTTACATTTGCTGATAACGAATAATGTAATATTATCCGCAAGTGTAAAACTTGATTTCTTCCGGTGGGCTGGTTCTGCTTTGTTTCATTTGTAAGTTGCTTTTAATTTTTCAATCGAAAACATTTTCTGAGGTGTATCGTTTTGTGATCAGAACGTACTCGCTACATTCATGTTTTATACAGAGCGGACCCACATAAACCGCCAGAATAAGCTACCTGCTATTCAAGCTAACCATGCTAGAAATTCCCGGGTCTGATACTTTCGACGTAAGTGAATCTTGCTGATCGAATTGAAGCCTAGCACATGGTAGATCTATTGTCCAAATGACGGGAACACATATATGCTAAAGACTCTACTGTTAATGCCTTAACATTGTGAATTAATGTTGATTAATGACGATGTAAACCGTACCCAATTAACCACTGACTACACCAAGTTAAAAAACAGTTAACGAAATCACTTCCCTTCATATCGTGCCTCTCTGAATATGTACAGTGTGAAATAGTCTACATCCTAGTAAACAAGAAAACGTACATTCTCCTTTGTTGATTTTCTTTTCAGGTGTAGTAAAAACATATCCAGTTCTCGTGTGTCCATCTAGAAAAAAACATCATTTAACCCGTCATTAGGTGATGAATTCTCCTCTACACCAACCTTCAATCTGCGTGCGTCAGTCACGTAATCCAGCGTATAGTCTGATTGATTATCATAAGTGTTCTTGTAAGCCATTAAACTATTTTCCACTATCCGCTCGAACGTTTGATCAGACAATTTTTCTGTTCCAATCTCCTCCCAAACACCAACAACTGGCTGTAAAAGCAGCACAGATTCCCAACAGTTCGTGAAGTTAATCTTCGTTGAGGCCATCCATAATTTCTGTAGCACCGATACTTGACAGTGCATAATGGTCTGATTGATATAAAGCGAGACAGAGACAAATTAGTGGAAGAAATCTGGTGAGAAAGCTGTCAAATTGAAACAACAATACTGCTAGTCATCAATTTTGGGGGACTAAATCTCTTTTATGTCAATCCTTTGATTTGTGGCTACTGATAAAATGGTAGTAGGGGCTTTCGTGCGCGTTGACCGTGTTTTGCCGTGCACATACCCATTAACAGCAAGTACAAACATGCGAAATCGTGCCCAATCACAGGTTGGTACAACAACCGATCGTTGTTCGCCTAGAGCGCCCTGAACTTGCGACTGACGCATGAGATATAATCACGGATTGTTACTGTCAGGGACACACACAATATACCATTTCTCCACGTGAGTTCGTACGGTTCACGTGTGCTTTATGATACACCTTCATTTCTTTTACGCCACATACTTGTTAATTTCGATAACCAGATGATATAATTGTAGTGATTTTGCGCGTTATATGAGTATCATGTTTGTTCAGACTACAGTTGCAAGGCCTGTACAGAACACAGTGTAAATAACCAGTCAGACTATATGACCTCATAAAAACCGGTCCGAGAGGGAGTAAACTCGTCCGTTTGAGAATGATCATCACAGTTGTGTATAAATTGTAGACTCCTGCCAAACGAAGCATGTGATCCGTTTACCACAGCGAAGAAAACTGTATATACTCTCGTATTTTCTGAGCAGGCATATCGGCTACAAAACCTGCATAATAGGGAATCGCTCGTCGAAAATGGGGAAACCTATAATAGCATCACAGAGAGCCTTGTTGGCAAGTTTCGGTGCTTACTTTTCGGTTCAAAGTAACACTTTTGTTTAACGCCAAGCGATGAATGTTTGTTCAATCTCCGAACGAAATGCAAATCAGACGATTATGCGGCTGCATACGGTGGTCAAAAACTGTCACTGAGTTTGCCGTGAAGCCAAATCATGCATCAGCAACATATTGCATATTTTGCTCCAATGCACAATCGCCTTGACCGAGTATGATCTCCGCATGGTTGAAATCAGCAATCGGCAACCTGCTGTCATCTGTCCCAAAACAAACTGTTACGTCCATAGTCCGACCAGCTAATTTATAATCCTAGCTTTTGCAGCAGAAAATTAGCTTCTATTTTTGGAAGTAGTTGTATGCTGAACTTGCTGTCCTCGAAAGGTAAATACCCAGAACTCAAGTAAAGAATTCCGCTGACTGATGCTCACTCGGAAGGTGTTCTTTATCCGGTTTTATCTTGTAACGTTTCAGTACCCTGCGCTAAACCCGATGGCTCGATCATAGCCATCCATTCGCCCCACATTTGGTCAGGTGACCACATGTTAACTGTCTCACTCACTCACGTATCCCTAGCCTGTTCTCAAGGTCACGGACATATCACGCGCTCCACAGGCCAGCGCGTGATTCAACAGGCCTTGTCCACACTGCACACACATGTTCCGCTAGGCCTAGTTTACCTTCACTCACCCGACAGTGTGGCCTTCTCCCCTCAACACAGTGATGGTCAAGGCCAAATGCACGCACACACGTGCGCACCGACTGGACCAACCTCACGCACGTTAATTTACGAGCATTTGACATACGCACATGTAGGCGACTGAACTCGCAAGAGCACAACCTCTGACACCGCGTCTCGGACGCTGAACAAGCCAGCAACGCGCAAAACCAACGAACACGAGGACGTAAGCTACATCACAACCGTACCGCTCCACATCGCATCCACGTGACCCTATCCCTACGACACCGCCAACACACAGCATACACGTGGATACTGCTATCCACACTATTATGAACTCGGACATTATTTTGTACTGTACGTGAGTCTCCTAGCTTGTCTGTGTTCTGATCATTTCCCTGTTATGCCTATTTGTGTTATACACCTTACTACTCAACTGTGTGCCCTTCTTTTGTTAGATGTAGTTAGTGTTAGGCCGTAGTCATTTATCTATAGGCCACACCATTGCCTTACGTAACAATCTTAATAATCGCCTAATATTTAGATTTTGTGATGTAAAGGCATTATCCGTCCCAAAACTTTGTTGCATTTAAGTCTCCAAGACCTGAATATTATTTTAATGAAATTACTCCGGTTTATGTTTTATTTGTTGATTACAGATTATGGTTTCACTAGGTAGACGAAATCATCCCATAGAAAGGGATGGAGACTTAACAGTGAAGAATCAATACACTTTCTTCAACGTTCATCTTGACGATGGCAAGCTAATGGTACCGTCAGTCAGCGTGTTGATCCTCTAATATATTTGTAGTCTTGTACTGGAATGTTACATGAACGTTGCATTTAACCCTCGATGTCCGGATATTGTTTCACTTAAGTCACATGAATTGAAGAGGAAGGCGACTCTGCACTTAAAGATCTAAAGGAGCGGTCACGTCATGTCAGTGAAGCAAAAATCCTACATATTAAGGTTGCCCGCAAACCAGTATTGTACATGAATGAGGTCCGTCACTCGCTCAAGTAAATTGCATACGGTCCATGTGTGGTAGAAAATTACCGAGAGCTGGTCTCTACAAGCTCGAGCAACCGCACTCAAACGACCAGCCAGCGTATGTCACCTATGGCTTCTGCGTAAGGTCATAAAATGTGGTTTGGAAAAGCCAATTACAATTTCGTACTCAGTAAAGCAATTGGGTGTTACTATCCGTGAAGCTAGCAAGCCACGAGCAACAGCTAACATCCTGTCTGATTGGTCAGTGGTTCGTTCGGTTTTTTGGGAAATCTCGACAGCAAGCAGTACAGTGTACTTCATCACAGTTGCGCCTTTCAGAACTGTTTCCAATTCATTTGACCTACATTAATAAATTACTCTTATGAAACTTTACTGGAAACATTTATTTCGGGAGCAGCATTGGTAACTTATGGACAGTTTCCAGAAGGACAAACTACAAACACACGTTAATTAATTTGTTACATTAATATTAGACATCTATTGTTTCCATAGCCTGCCTCACACATGTGATTACTTACTGTGTTTGACGGAGAAAGGCACGTCTCGGCAGAACCACGTTTGCATCCAGTAGCCTTCAGTGTGATATTCATAAGGTACCGTTTTCCGGAAACCGTCTGCATGAAATTAATTGTTAGCACAAGTTAGCGTATTTGAATCTACCTGAACGGTAGCTTCCAAGAGATTCTCCAAGTCGAACAGATATACTGAATTGCTCTGTGCGTTGTATTGCTCGACAGTCTGGTTGACAACAGACTGAAAAAGCGGGTCCTCTCTCTCCTCTGAGTTCATTGGTTTGACCGATCCAAGCATAATGGGGAATTTAGATGGGAGTCGTTTGCATTCATCAATCGTTAACTGAAGCTGCTGAAACTCCCCGAGCTTTGTTGGTTTGACGGATACTTTGCACTGCTCTATTGGTTTCTGTCGATAAACATTTGTCAAAAAAGCATCAATGTATTTCACTTACAATCACATGATGCGTCGTAAGTACAGTGAATTTTCTAACATTTTAGCGACTTTTGATTAAATGTTCCCTAAAGAGTAATTCCAGATTTGTCATTCAATAGAATCCTAAGTTCAACAGTATGATACATGAAACAGACCAGTCTAATTAGTACAGTTGTCTTGGTCAAGGACCGGTGGTCATGATCATGTGGATTTCGGAGAAAACACAGCAACATCCAAACACATTTGCATAGTTCCACTAAACTATCCTAACAAAGAGCTTGTCTTAATGTGCACTGTGGGAAATCAAGTCAAAGTAGCGAGTAGATCGACTAAACATCCCTGTTAGTGACTAACTATAGAAGTAATAATACCCTGATTTTTGTTACAGCGTAAAACAGCAACCTGAACACTAATGAACAAGTCTGCAAGCCTGATATTAATCCTATGCTTAGGAAGTTGCCGGGTCAGAAAGCTGACTTTGAAGACTTGAGAATATGTCTGTGATAACGACGTTATTTTTTGAGATGTTAAAGAAAGACATTGCTGGTGATGTGCGCCAATCACACTTCGTCTTCTTCATCTTGTATACGGAAGGAAACAAGTACGATCAGCTAGCAAGTCATCTTGTTTGAAAAAAGCAAATCAATGTACCGAAAACCATCAAAACATATAGCCATTTCAATTTAATAGCCTAGAAAAACCGCAAACAACCTCTACGAAGAACTCACCGACATATTTATTTTCTGACATTCTTCAAGAAACTTTTCCATATTCTCAAGATAACCTTCATTTTTTTTGCAATCAGTTTCTTGTAACAGGAGCTTGAATGTCAAAATCCCCGGAGGTGAAAGCTGTTGGGAGTTATACGAAATTCTGATCAAACTTACCTCGTGTTTTACTTCCTTGACGACATGCATTTTGTACATATATGCACAGTTGCTTCTTCTGTTGTACTCCCAAACAGACTGATTGAAGTACCGTTGAAGCATAGGTTCCCAGTCCGAGTTGTCCACGCTCAAAATATCTGATCGCGCAAATATTTGTATTTTCTCGACATTAACCTGTGGTTTAACAATATGGATATTCCACATATTTCATAGATTAGTCAAAGGTATCTCATTGTGTCACATAAACCTCATACAATCTTCGCTTGACATCTTGCTGACATCATTATTGGAAATTTTCTACTGTCCTTGATGGCACCCAAATGGTATTTTGTACCGCCGTCATGAATGAGAGTAGAACGACGATAAGACAGTTTATTTACGCTATGCATAACATCCATTCATTTAAATCAATCGATGTTCCTACTCTTATTTAATGGTTGTTTACGGTAGTCAGCATAAGGCAGTGATTACTTGCATTCATTCTTTATCATGCAGTTTATTGGCTTAGCCTGCTGGAATTACCAGTACCCGAAGAAACCGCTTAATTCACATTTTTTGACACCGCTTAAACATGCCGTACATTCTTTACCATTTGTCAAGCGACCCAATCTATCTACCTTGGAGTTTTCCTCTTAAGTAACCCGCTTTACATCACAAAGACAAAGTAGACGAGAAGCCATAACGAATATCACAGCATGATAATAACAACACGAAGCTCAACTGCTTTGGAGCTGACGGAGAACGTTTGCTTTCTCTAGTTACCGTTACCACAGTAAACCAAAGAACTTTACACTGGTTGCTGCATACATTCACAAATAACAGAACATGAACTTTCGCTCTTCACCTAATTCTAATCACGTGGATTTTCGTGACCCTAACCCGAACAGCTGGGAAAGCTATTTAAATACCTCCGAGTTTGTCTACAGATTGCAGCTTGGGAAATCGTCTCCTTGTAGAGGCCAACTTCAAAATAATGAATATGCAATTGCAAGAAATAAACGTCACGTTGTATCTTCCATTGTACCAAAACGCGAAGCATGTTACCCCCCTTTAATAGGTTCCAGCTAACTCAAAAAGTGACACATGTAATCTCGAACAGCCAGGTATTCTGCACTAATCAGTGTGCTCCCAGCAATGTTCCAGTCATCTATCAACTGTTTTTTGAGTCTTTTCGGGCAAAAAAATGGCCTAAGAAGTAAACTGGAAGTCCGTATTGGAAAACCGAGGCCTGCTTAGCACTCAGCTGGATGTTCTGCAGCTACTATAGTCAAACTGATGTCGAAAGTGTCGTTTTGTTATTCTCTGAAGAACATCAGATAGAAGTAGAAAAAGATTCTGGAGACTTCTGCAAATCCAGAATGCTTGTGAGTTTCACCCGTTGTACTCACTATCTTTTCGTCTGTCAGCTTGAACTATTGACAGTGTGTGCCCGGAAACTTTGACGACCCCCTCAAAGCCTTCAAAGTCAGGAAGACAGTCGTCATTCGTCCCAAGCTCAATACACTGAACATCGTAACAGCCAATCTACTTTTATCTACTGAACATCTCACACGCCAAACTATGGCTTCCTGTGGAGAGGGAAGGAACAAAAATGCTGAAGAGAATATGAAGTTGGCTCCGTAGTCAGAAACTCCTTACTGTTGTGTACAACTGCGTCGATAAGTGGCAGCGAACGAAGTCTTTCTATATGTTTATCAGCTTTCTAAATCCCACTGAATACCCTACTTATCTACTTACTTGTTTGTCTCTAATCCAAAACCAGAGATCAGCTCCACTGGACTTTGCATTCCACAATCCGTAAAATCCTCAGCATGCGTTCCAACTTGGACATTTTTGTGTTCTAGTTAGATTTAACCACGGTTCCCAACTCAAGTGCACCGGTCGTTTTTGCATTGGAAAGGTACACAAAAGTAGCCAACGGTGGCTTGATGTGTGCTCGTTCCACAGTGTGTGCATCATGAACATATTTTTCTTTACCAAACATTATAACGAAATGTCTTCAAGACTCTACGGCTCTCCCAACTACACTTTGTTGCTACTCTACAGTATGATCTGAAAAAAGTCATCATCGCACGTAGCTATCACAGTATGTACTGTGATACTGAGTATTCCTCCGTTGGTTGTAACGTTCCTCTATAGCCTAAGTAAATACGCCGGTCAAAGAGCCAAGAGTTTCTGAGAATTCGCACCACAGAAACGTCATACATAGCTAGTCACAACATCGCTGTGTAAACCTTTGACAATGAAGAAAGGTAAATTCCTAATTTTTCGAAGTCACTGGCAACAAATTAAAACCAACTATCAACATAACAGGATCAACCCTGGCAAACTAAGTAAAGGTCTGCTCTGATGTAAAACTCGAAGTTATGTGCAAAAAGCAGACTGACGCTCACCAAACTGCATGATGATAAGCAAATGATTACTGAATAAAACTCTACCAGAACATGCATTTCGACTGTGATATTGCCTGCGACATGTATGATCATATCACAAAAACTGTGGCATTCGAATTTAGTAAAACAGTAACGAATGTTAGCGCGCTTAGTATTCACAGGGTTGAACAGCTGAACAGAAGGAACGAACACTATCAGGATTATTACAAACAGGGACGTAGTTTCTCTGGAGTTTCAGTGGAAATTATCAGCGACCTACCCGTCAGTCGAGCCCTACTCATCAGTAAAGAACTTCATAGAATTACTAATTTTCTGATTAACTGCAGAACTGAAAAAACGGTGGTATGCCATCTAAAGTATGCGAAGTTGATATGCATTCTTTTCTGAACAGCCATCTATACGAACGTTTCTACCAGTTATTAGTAAAAGGAATAGTTCTTCCAAGTGTGTACAACAAAAAACCAGTTACATTTCGCATGAACGAAAAACACAGAGAGTTATACAACGATCATTCAAAAATGTTCTCAATGTGAGTTACTGGAAAAAATATATTTGCACTCACAGTTGTCCACTCGTCAATCGAATGTGCCAAGAACACCCCAATATGAGTTCCGGGCCTTAAGATGAAAAACCGATATGACATTTTCTCTTCGTCTTCGAAAAAAACTTCAATCAAAATGGCTATCGTCGTACATCCACCCCACTGAGTTAACGGATATCGCCAAGCTGTCAGCAGAAGACCTCTCTGCGCGTTGCACGTCACTGACTCATGTCTACGTGCACTTTCCTAGTTTGTTGCATACGTTTAAGATTACATTGAACAGGCTGTCTAACACACAACTGCACGACCTTTATCAATCATCATAGGAGTGAAAAAGTGTAGCCTAACGGAACTAACAAACTCTGATAACTTGTCAATACTGTTCTCATAGTCTCAATCATTCAGATGAAATAGTTTACATGCATTCTACAAATGAAAATTAGTTGGGCTGCACTGCGTTAATGTGAGCTCATTCAGTACATTGACAAGGCTGTATCAGCAATGGCTCACTTCTTCCATAAGGTATGCGAAAACCTAATACTAACAATCAGTACAACCATGGCGGCTCACTAATCCTGCGTTCACTTTATGCTCCTATATTGACATCAATGCCTGGACATCGCACCAACTGAGCACTTTTCATCTTCACTGCATCAACTTTTAGGGCCAAGCACTAAATACAAATATCCTGAACAAGGCAAACATTTCAGTTAGGCTCTCGTTGTTCTTTCAAAAATAGAATCTATGAGCCCAATGACTGTCTAAAAAATATGCTGTTTAACACTGACTTTGTACGCCGTGGAACTTGTCTTTTGCTACAAAGATGTTATTGTTACATCTAAGGAAGTAGTGGCATCAGTTAAGTATGAAATCAGGTGTGCTCTGTCGTCATTAGCCGAGGGGTCGTTCGTGCCAGCGAGCGCATGCCTTGGAGGACAACACTGACAAAGGCAGCAGTCAATATTTCACTCATAAGTTATCACTGAACTATATCCTGCTTCATTATGATCCCATTCCACAACCGTAGATCCATCTCAGTGATAGAGTAATCCAGTTTCCTCCGAGAAAGATGAACGCCATCATCTGTCCGCTATGCGGAGACCGTTTGTCGTCCGTCAACATATATCGAAACATCAGGAATTGGTATTCGTGTTTTCAACCGATTCGAAACATGCTCCCTGGTGTGAGCAGATTTTAACAAATTTTGCCACAGATGGCTCCACACTACAGAAATCAAACGGGGATTTGTTGTTCCCATTGGAAAAAACAGACTGTTCATTATACGGGCCTCACAATTTGTTGCGTGGCCAATAATCAAGTGATTAAAATTAACTACATATCCATGTTATTTGATACGTTTTCTTATAGTTTTATTCAAATTACTTGAGTTGGTCTCAATTCAGGCACTGACCATGTAATGCGAACAAGTTAACAGGTTCCAGCTCATTGTTCATGACTTTCATTAGACTGTACTACGAAATGTGCATATCCAAAACAAATTAGCTGCAACCGTTTCAGAACCCGTACACACAACACAGTTTTCAAATCAAATGATAATGAATGCGCGACGATTCATTCACTCATTCGAAATTTCTTAGGTTGTTACGTGAGAGAAAATGATCTTCGCTTGAACGTTTCGGTTTCTTTGTTGGTCAGTAAAAATTGTGGGAAACTATTTATCCGTGTTAATAACAGTAAAATTAGACTGGACACGCGGGAATTCCAGTGAGGATGCTGGCAACAATCATGTCAGAAATGAGAACTAAAACATGTTACAACCATATTTCGACAAATATGTACATTTAATAGCCTGTGAGACTGGGCTAGAATAACGAATAGAAAGCTTGTTGTGTAGACTACTACCAAGCATGTGCTGATTAGTTAAGAATTTGAAACACACAACCAGGTCACCCGTGACTACAGTTCCAGTTCGAACAGCCCTTGATCGTGAAACTGTTCTGAACTACACATTACATTGCTCACATTCATTGAGTGACACCCTAACCTTTCATCTTTTTTTAGTGAGGGGAAATGTGTCAGTAGATGACCCAGAGTGTGCGATATTTTGTAGGCTAAAATTAGGTCTTCCCTGAGGCATTTGTAGTTCATTAAGAATTCACTTAACTCTGTGAATCGTTCGGGTTAAGGGATTTTTCAGAACACCACAACTGTTCTAGTGTCCAGATTCTAAACACGTTCAGTAAGTTACAAACCATATTTAAGCTAAGAACAACAAGCGCGTATTTTGGGTCCCAAGTATGGGAAGATTATGGAAGCGAATACAATGGAAAATATTTCTAAGGGAAGTGTTTAAGAAACTCTTCCTAAGAGGCACTGGGTTGTTTGTGCCATGGCTGCACAATTTGTTAGCTGACTCAAACTGTCTGTCACCAAGATCCCTATGTCTCGTTTGTATAATGATCCAACCAGCTTTGTGTCGCCAAGCCGGTAGTCATCCAAGTTTTGATAGTGAATATGCATGACTTTACATTTTTTGACCATGAACGGAAAGCAAATTTCTATGGATCATTGTGTTGAACAGTTCGAATCGTTCTGTAGAGTTATAACATTTTCCAGGTACTCTAATAATCGCTAGGGTTTTGCGTCATCGGTATTGAGCAGTGCTGATGAGTTGGGTACGCTGAGTGGTTCAAGAACGAAAAGAATGAATACGAGAAGGTTCTAAGATTAATCTTTTTTGCCGAACGTCATTGTTGCCAGGGAACCACTTCAATAATTTCTCGGTCACCCAAGCATTAAGCTTACGTTCAGCCAGTTAATCCTCTAGTCAAGTGAGTAAGCACTAACCAAGACCAAAACAATGAAATGTCCGTAACAAGAAGGAGTGATCAACCTTACGAAAAGCTTTGGAACAAGCAATATAAATCACATCGATGATCACTCCTTCGTCGGTAGCCTCTGTCCAAGTGTAACGAGCGATCCGTAGATCCGTGACACATGAGCATCCCCCAAGGAAGTCGAGTTGTGCCTTCTTGGTAAATTCGTTGTTCTCAACCTTGACCTCGGAAGAGTCATCTAATAAGTTCCCCATTATTTTAGAAACCAATGAAAGCAACGCTACTGGTCGTTAGTTTACTGGCTCACCTTTGTACCCATGTTCCAATATAGATGTGAATGTAAACTGTTTTCAGGGTTTCAGTAGATAGCCACTTGATAAGTAGCGATTAAGAAGTGTTGCTAATTTAGTGGTACAACCTTTCAAGACGACATAGAATATCAAGTCTGGACAGGGTGATTTGTGAATTACTAGGTTTTCTAAGTTGAATCTGACATGTGACACTAAAATTTTGAGTGATTCAATCAAGTTGTTGTCCGCAGTCATCGCGTCATCAGACAGAGATTTTGCAAAAAGACAGAGATTCAAGTACCACAGAACCATCAGCGAAAGGAGTTACATTGCCATACATCAAAACCATGTCAAGGACCACGGTGTGACTTTTGAGACTACAGGTCTGACGCTATCGCCCAAACCAAGGGTAATATTGCGAACAGTACAATCAAATCTAAGGGAATGACCTAAATCCGACGATAAAAGGAACGTTATATACCAAAACTAATGCAACGACTGCGGACAACATTACGTCGGTCAAACTTGACGGAATCCAACAACACGAACGAATGAGCACAAAGTTACCATTAATAGATGCGATTAATTTCCTTTGTCCTCTGTCCACGAGCATCGAAGTAGATACATCTTCAACCTGAGTACTACAGAAGTAATTAGTCAAGCAAACACCGGACACGCAAGAGAATTTCTTGGGTCAATAAACAAACATATCGAGCTGCACGGTATCTATGACCCAATGCTCAAGTCCTGGCAGACCTGAACAGAGCAACTTGAACGGATCGGACCGATGATCGAAACGGGATGATGGATAACCAACCGGGTCGCATTCCGAAAACAAAGGAGTGATCTATCCAGTTAAAGAAAAGGACCAGCCATACAGATTCGGGGTGAAAGCTCGAAAGCAACAAGAAGCAGCCAATCAGACTCCAAATCAAAGGCTCAAGAGGTGTAGGAAATAATTAATGAGCTTTCAGGTCAAAGTTCAGGTGCAACAATAACAGCCAATGGTAATTCAGGGTAAAAAGATCAGAACAGCAGAAAGTGACCAATCGAAATTCAGGTAAGTAGGTCAGCTCACCCCGATATAAAAATGTAAGCATCCATCATAATTCACCGAATCCCACGCTCAAACCTATACGCTAGAACACTTACGCACTGATAGTATCATCCCGTTTGGTGATGAAACGCGTGCAACTTTAATGCCATGGTTGGTAAACGTTTCAGTACTTAAATAGAATGACCGGCCATATACACTAGGTTTTCTTAGACTTCAACGTGAAGAAGACAGTTCCAGAAAATTATATCAACTACCAGCCTAAAAAACAAAATTACATTAATCCTCCGAAAATTCAGATAGCAGAAGCGGTTCGAAAGCCATCGACTTTGGATTAAGAAAAGAGCACGAAGCGTCCGATAGAGATGCTCACGTGCGCTCAGTCTGTGATGAAACGGCCGCTACTCTCCAAGAAGGTTCACGAAACATTTTCGCCATCTGCGCTCTCACATCTGTCACTAGGACTACTTTCTCAAGCTCTTCCATATGTTCTTCTGTCTTTTTTTGTGATCAACCAAATGAAAAGGTAATCCACGAATGTGCATGCACGCTAACTGTCTGAACCCTTTAAACAAACTACCAGAAATCACATAGTCTGTCCGCGACACTTGCCCTCATATTCTTGCTTTAGCAGAAAGCTGGCTTTCCACATGTTACTGATAATGAACTGCGTGTTCCTGAGTACACACTGTATTGAACAGGTCCTTCGAGTAGACGCATTGAAGACTGTTTTTTTCCTAAACAAGAAACTGTCGGTGACGACTGTCATAGGGGAATTTACCTTGTCAGAGAAATGCGAAGCACTCTTGTTCATACTTTGACTTCGCAGTCATGACATGCTCCTTGTCAGTGTTGTTTTTCTTTCGCTGTCATGTAGCACATCAGAAGACGATGTCATTCATGCCGCCCTAGACGGTCTCGCGTCTAGACAGCGTTTCTCTCATCTCATTATGGGTTATTTCAGCTCACTCAAACTCAACTGTATAGCTGCTTCTCATGAGGACTCCGACTGCTGATTTTCAAAATACTTCACAATTTTGATCCATGAGAAAGCCCGGACACGGCATGCCGAACAACCTACAAGGCACCGTTCAGGACGAACACCCCCCATTGCTTAGTCTGGTTATCACAAATCAAGTTCACTTGGTGGCCAGAGTGGCTAACGAACCACTGCTGCAGCATAGCGTTCAGTTGCTACCAGTTTCTGACGTTATTTTTTACCTGCTCAAAAAAGTGTGACAGATACCTCATTCCGAAATTTACAGAAGACAGCCTTTGCCGCACTAAGGACATCCTCAAGTACACTCAAACTTGTGTCCGGATCAGTGAACCCAAACTACCATTCTTTCAGAATCGCCATTCACGAAGCTGATGAGATCATTGTTTCTTGCATACTATAGAAGTCCTCCTCTGGTGCAGCACTTCCGCTGAACATACGTAACTTTCTTGACGTACCTTCTCAACTATCTTCTAGTTAGAAGCAAACGGGAGATCAGGAGAATCCAGAAGCCAATTGCATTGTACGAAACAATTTTAAGCGGGAAATCCGTCAGCTCACCCAAAAAGCGTAGTTGAAAACTCAACTAGTAGCCCCGAGAATGAGAACTTTCTATCCAACTGCGTGCACCACTAGAGAATAACCAAGTCTTCAGCGCCTCCTATGTGGCTTACTGACAGATACCCCCCAACCTCCAATTGGTTGTCGAAGGGTTCAGGGAGTACTATTCAGCAGTCTGCAATGTGGTTCCGCCAAACCGGCATCAAATTCTTCCACGCAAAGACTTCCAATGTCCGCTCCTGATAGCTGACTTCTCTGTGTTCGATGTTCATGATCTCTTGTATAAGATCACTTTTTATAGTGCAATGGGACCAAACGTCGTCCATTCCCAGATTTTCAAAGAGGCAGTCTTGGTTCGACAGTGCCTCTCCGTAATCTGTTTAACAAGACACTTCGGACCATCAGTC
Organism: Paragonimus heterotremus; assembly: GCA_013368495.1. NCBI lineage: Eukaryota > Metazoa > Platyhelminthes > Trematoda > Plagiorchiida > Troglotrematidae > Paragonimus > Paragonimus heterotremus. The sequence goes on from LUCH01007094.1 coordinate 109,117, forward strand.
TTCCTGATGCGTAGACGTAGACGACTATCACATATATATTTGAGGCAGTCGACGGCCACTCCCCTGCCAGTTATCGGTTGATCAGTCTCATCGGCATCCCATGCAAAATAATGGAGCTTCTGTCAAAACGCGCCACCCTTAAGCATTTCTTGTCAAGCAGCCTGTTTTCCTCTACTCAGCATGACTTCCTTCCTGACCGGTCAGGCATAACCAATATGTTAATCTTCATGGATAACTTTACATAGGCCGGAAACAACCGCCACACCGCAGAAGTTATTTTTTTCGACTTTGATAAAGCCTTCAACCGTGTCTCACACGGTTCTGTTGTAAATAAAACTAGAAGCTTGTGGGATAGAAAGAGAGGTTCTCCGCTGGATCACACTCTTTCTTTGTAACAGGACATCTGGAGTAAAAATAAGATCGGACCTTTCCTCTCTCTCCAGGATGTTCGCTATAAATCCCCAGGGATCCATACTCTGTCCACTGTTGTCTCTGATCTACATTAATGACCTTCTCGACCTTATTTCTAGCAACGCTCTCCTTTCTGCTGACGATTAAAACTCTAGGATGCTTGTGATTCCATGGCATTACAGAATGACCTTGAACGTATTAAGTTCTGGTAAGATGATCACAGTCACCATCTTTGCGACAACAGGTGAGTACAAGACATCCAGGGGAGTCTCTAGGAACCTATTCGTGATACATAGTGTGCACAGTACAATAGATATGGCAAACGTTGACCTGAAGAAAAACTTAGAAATTTGACTGTAGTAGTTAATCCTTCTCTTATCATCGGCTTGAAGAAAGACGCATTTGCCGTTGAACACGTCCAGCAGCAGAAATGATCACCGGCTTACGAAATTTTTTCAAGGAGTCCCGTCTTAGGATTCCTGATCTCCATTTACTTGATCTTCGAAGAATTCGCGGTGACTTAACCTTTACACACTTTCCCTTTAGCGTAGTACTTGCGCAGCAATTCTTTACCACAGTGGCCGACAACCGTCGGAGTAATCACAACAAGCTTTATAAGTCTTGACCTCGAACCCTCCTCAGGCAACAATTCTATTCTTACAGGGTTATCAGCCACTGGAACGATCTTCCATTAGAAGTTGTTAGCTGATCTTTTAGGAACCGTTTCAAAGTGTTTCCAAATTCCCACTTATTTATGACATTATTAGATTAGTATTTTAGTCTGTTCTCTGTATTTTCTGCCACATCCATAAGCGGTGCTACATCCTGTTCTCAATGACTGTCTTTCAGGTCAGCAGAAAACTGCTGGATATCAAAACATACAAACTGACTGAATCCGGCTGACTCGAGTTACCAGCTTTGAATCAGTGTACAAATTGCTGAAATCAATGAAATCGCAGTACTCAACCACCCCTCAGACACAGACCTGTTGCATCTCTTTTTACTGTTTGAACACCTGTTGTCCATGGTTTGTTTGCAATCCTTTAGTCGCTTCGTGCTGGAGTCCTTGACTTTCACTATCATATTCCAAGCCAACAGAAATAAAACGGTCCTTGGTAATATATCCAACAGACACGGGACCCTCTACATTTACTTTCTCGCTTCAAGCTTCGCAACCGCAGCGATATGTGTTCAGAGTTCCGTAGCTTCCCTCATCTGACTTGAGCTGGACAATTTGGCTGTCATTGCCACCCGATTGAATGTTCTTCACACAACACTCATTTGAATGTCAGCTTTCTGTATTTGATTTACGACCATGTGGTCCAAGGATAAATATCATAAGGAAAACGTGTCCATTATGACGATATTATCTTTCTATGGGTTACCCAAAAGGGACGAGTCTTTTATTGACCGTCACGTGTTGTATGTGTATTCATTACTGAGTTGCACAGACCAGTTTTCATGGACTGCCCTTTTTTATCTTGAAGAGCGCTACTCAATACATAGAGATAGTGGAAGTCCACGGAGCTGCTGTAAACTCATTGCGTTTTACAACAATCCTGAACGTATCGTTCAGCAGCCTTTCTTCTGCAGCAGGATGACCAAATTAAACAATAAAATCACTTGCCCGGACGACGAAGTTATAGCGTTCGGTATGCTTCACATGTTTCACAGAGGCATCATAAAATACACAGTTGACGATAGCTGAACACGTATCCGTTGTGGCTCGTATAGTGAACGCGATTCTTTTCTAATTTGTACAAATAGTCTAAGACCGGTAAAGTAGGTTTTAAAGCATACAAGCGACTACTATTTGGGATTAACTTCTGGAAATATTGCACAGCTCTGATTTGATTGAAAGATCACATCTCCATGTCACTAGAGACCCGAGAAAAAGAAATGACCGATGCGACAGTCGAATGAAGGTAGGCTTATTTCAGTTATGATATAAGAACAGCAGTTTCCTGTCTCTGAGAAGCGGCACATATCAAATTCTCGATTTGAGGATGTATCCTTCAAAGTAGCTTGCTTATCTAGTTGCCAAAGAGCGCTCGCATTGAAGCATCTACTAGTTGCCAAGTGTTTTTATTTTTGAAGACTAATATCAACTGATGATGTGGAAGATGTGACAGAATTAAAAAACTAAACTGAATTGACAAATTGAAACTGACAAAGTTTCAATGATGCTGCTGTGGAGAGAACGATAATTCATAATATTATCAGCTGCTGTGTGCTGTAGGAGTATTCCTGCTTTGAGAGTCCCACCCGTCGCCTCCTGCATGACCTAAGGTACAACAGAACACAGGGTATATTTGAATGATCTAACTTAGTGTCAACTGACTTTACAAAACAGCGAGGCGTCGAACTAACCAGAATTCGAAATAAGTATGGCAAAGACTTTTATCCCGGTTACTTCAGCATTCAATAGACTTATTCAAAGCTATGTCAGACTTTTAGACTGTGTCGGAGTTTTGTGCCATAGTCAATGATATTTTGAGGGGCATCGGGGTGTCTTTTGTTTGAGAGCACATTTTGTAACCCTCTTTAAGCAGAAGGTAGAAGCTCTGCAGTCACATAAAGTTCTGCTTTGTGTTCAGAAAAGTGTGATTAAATAAATATACATTCCAACGCATCAAGTAGTTTACCATGAAACCCAGTGAATGGGATTCCTTTTGTTTCAGCGCTCCTCTCCTATGATCTGTCAAAGGTTGTTGTATCCGATAAGATTAACGTCCCAGTCAGTATAGCCTTCTGAACAAGCTCAGCATACAAGCCTGATCACCGCTTCAAGGAGACTTGTATCAGTGCTTGACATTTACCATCATGAGGTGTGAGTATAGCCACTGATCGTTCTTGAGATGGAACATCCATCAATACTCCTTAGGTGAGTGCTTAAGGCACGTAGGCGACTGTTTAGACCCTAGTTTCAAATTCTTCTTTTGCCCGTTGTAGCGTCCGTATGAATTGAAAAGTATACGCTGTCCGATTGCATGACGGCTGGTCGATCACGAACTTCGACTCACACTGTCACAGGCTGCATCGGTTACTAAGTTTAACAGGTTGTTTACCTGTCACTTCCAGTAAATCAGTATAGCTGGCATGGTGGGCACAAACGTTACGGTTATTCCTTGACCTACGGACTAAACAGTCACACCATGAGTGTTCATCGTGTATTTGGTTACAAGGATCTACCAGTGACGCAATTGTAAAGCGGACATAAACCCGGAGGTGATTTAACACAATTTTCATGCGTTAACATTATATCTTGTATATTAAAGTTGTCTGTTCTCTCACCTATATAAGTACATATCCTGGTTCTGCCTAAAAATATATGCCTTATACCATAAATTATTCCAGTATAAACAGAACAGCGTATTGGATACGGTCACTTCATGAAGATCAGGTGTGTTTGCTGCTGAGGGGTCAAATAGATCACGCCATCAAAATCGGGTTTTGATTGTTTGCCATGGGAGGTAGATCATCGTTTGCACATAGAAACGAGAAAAAGTTTCTCGCTGTGTATCTAACGTCACTCTCCACCTTAATACGTAGTCATCTTACTCATTCGTAGGTCTTTTAGAGATTATTTAGTGCGTGGTTCAGGTACATCCACCACTTGGACATTCTTCCCGACAGGTACAAAATCCGGATGCTTCAGAACATTCAGGAATGTGCCAGATGGCAGGTGGATTGAGATTAATGTTGTTTTCAGCGCATCCACACTGATTACTTGTTCAGTCGACGAGCTGCAAGCGCACAACTGGCACCTCCACTGAGTCTTAGTGGTTATGCAAATTTGTTCCAAAATTTACTCGAATGACTTCCGAGTAATAATAACATATTTCAATAAGGCTGTATTGCCATTTTTTTTACTACTACTTCGATCCTAATATTTTCAGACAAAATTTTTCATTAATTAATTATGATTCTCTGAGGCTTAGTTTAGGTTGCTGACCCAGTTAAGGTTGATGCCTCACTGCCAGTTGGGCAGCTTAAACTGCAACAGTAAACTGCATTTAAATGCTCAACCGCCGTGGTGTATACAAACGTGATTGAAACAACCCATTAGACCACCATAGTTTTGATGACATAATGCTTGATGTGTCTCTATTCGTCTTACGTATACAACATGCACGTTTTATTTTCGCGACTGATGAAAGGAAACGTAATGTTAATATATCACGATGTGCGTCTTCTTTATGCTCTGATAACGCTGAACTGATGCCAGATCAAATGTTAAAAGACCGTACAATGTTACAAGCGCAATATGGCAACTGTTAAGAAGGTTTGGCTCATATAGCTAACTAGTCTCGCTCAAGAACTGCAAGTGATTTAAATGTTTTCCTATAGTGAACTTGCATACCACCTCAACAGTAAAGCTTACTTTACTTCATCTTAATCTTTTATTGTATGCAGAGCTATCGATGGGGAGATGAAAACCTCAGGTAGATGATGTGTAATTATGCATGACTCTCCAGTTAGATCAACTGCCGATCAGTTATAGGGTAAGCCAACTGAACTGTCACCACTCTCACTATCACAAAGTGGAACAGGATTAGATAACATGTTGGTATACACGTCGCTTCGTGTGGCTATAAGACCATTTGTCATCTTCAAAAGTGTAACACTTAAATGACTGAATTTAATTCGTCATCTGCGAAATCCTTCGAAGCCGCTTGAAACATTACACGGGACCAATGTTTGTGTGGCTTATTAACTGTTTATTTGGGCCTATGTTTAAAGACAACTTTGACAGACAGTTATCACAATGGCTGTTAGCACAAGTAGTATTTCATAAGAATTCATCTCAGGTCCTTTGTCAGGTCTAACTTTGTTGTTATGGTTAAGTATTGTCGAATTCAACAACCTGCTCCACTCTTAAACAGCAAAAAGCTAGAATAGCGTGTGTCCTGACCTGAATTTTGCAAGTAGGTGGTCTGTGGACACTTACTTGTAATTAAATGTAAACAACCGTAGAATTGGTCTCGCCGTATGTATGTCCATTACTACCTTGACATCATAAGTTAGCCATCTTAGTATACACGGGAAACCGATCAACATTTTTGGTAAACATGCAAAATCTGTTTACAATTTGTACAGCTATCACACAAAACTGGCTCTGGTTCACAAATGCATAATATTAGTCCCATTTCAACGTCAGGGTTTCGCAACAATGTTTGCTTCATTAATCCGTTCTTGCGAGCGTACAGACATTCAGACTTATCTACGATGCCTGAAGTAAATATGAGACATTTAGCAGAGGTGTCTATCAGAAAAGGTTTGGGGAAGAGTACTATACCCTACCCAGATGTGCAAATCACATAATGGCATTTCTTAGTTCATACAAACACACTTTAGAAACTCGCTTCTGAAACAAGCAATCCACCAAGTATGACGACACCCATAATCACATGCACCAGTATGAAAAGACTATTAAGGGACTATTCTCTGAAACGAATGTAATAATTGGGTAATCTATTGGACGTAGATGATTCCTCGTGATTAAGATCAGGACATACTGAAAATAATTACCTACCCTTATCATCAATGCTGCATCTACAAAAGACTCGTAATCCTACTTGCTTGAAGTGTGTAACAGGAACAACAAAACTACATGCTTCCTCAACCGTTCTGAGAGATCACAGACTATGCGTGTTCCCAAATTTGATGCCGGTACATTTTCATTCAGTTAAAATCGTCCAATTTCCATGTACTTCCGTCTAGCTGAACATGTATATTTTTCATAATCAGCACACAAATGCGAAGTCATAGACATATGTAAATCTGCCAAATAGTTTCATTTCTTTCTTGCATTGGAAACTTGCAGTCATTTTTATTCTTGAAACTATTTATCGCGGTGGATAATTTTGCATTCACTTGCAGAGTTCGGCCAGCATAATAGAGTGAGTGGGTATTTTTACGTTCGGGTGTAGTTAACTACAACTATGCCTTTCATCTGCATATTAACACTTGGACCTTACGCTGCTGAGCTTCTTCTGCACCAGATTCCCTGGTTATGTTCGAAAATAGGGTTAGATATACCGCCGGGACACATCCTCCCATTGTAAACGTGTAGTTTTTTCAGATGTGATTGAGTTCAATGGTCTTTAATTTTCCCATAAATATTTTTGCGAGTTGCGGACTAAGCAGTTAATCCACTGCTCCTCTATCTGACTCATTTTGGCCCAAAAGATACCTTGTATATTCAGTTCATTCAGAAATACCCAGAATGACAACATTTTGTCCTTTGATATGCCCTCTCTATTCACTATTGTACTACTGAAAGAAAACCTTCATTATCTCTTCATCTATATCTAGAACAATAAAATTGATGTCGAATTATGAGTGAAAATTGAAGGAATTATTGTTGTTTCGCACCAAAAGTCTTCCGTTTCAGTTTACTGGAGAGTTATACAAGCAGAAAGATGGAGTAGTAATACGGTTTATCTCTAGGTCCGCTACCTGCAAATATATATACGGCTAAACTAGAGAAGGCTGAACCCAATCACATTGTAAATAAGCGTTACCTGAAAGAAAATTTTGTTTTCTTCTACTCCAGTCGTTGATGGTTGTGCAGTTTAACAGGATTTCAACTAACTTATTCAATTCTGG
>LUCH01007094.1:122269-143003 GCA_013368495.1 Paragonimus heterotremus
CTGTGATTTAAACTTGCAGAGAAGTCCTAGTCGAAAGGTCATCCATTGGAGTTAACAGACAGTAACTGTGTTTCCTATAGAGACGATCGGACAACCTGATCGTTACTCACAAGCGATGGTGGTTGAGCGTTCACATGTGATAATTCGGTCGTTCCTAACGTGAGGTCAGTGGCGCAGTGGTAAACATGGTTGCCCAGTGAACAGTGTGGCCGGAGTTCTACTCCCGGTATTGGCGAGGGTATGCACTACTAACGAGCTTTAATGAGAGCGAAACACGAATCTAGTGCTTCTTTTCGAAATGGGCTGACTAGAAAGTCTATGGGAATGCGACAGCTGCGATCAATTGTGGGTGATGCTCAATTTATATGACAACCGAAATCCCCTACTATTCATCAATAATAAAAGTAAATGAAGTCACACAGGGAATTAATCCAGCTATTTTATGGCGATATATAACATATAAGGTTTATGCAGTCAATCACAACGGCTGTTCTTTGAAAGCATGATACTTACTCCAGTTAATTGATTGAAGCATTCATTTTCCTTCACGTTACTGAACGCTTCAGTTTCTCCTGGTTTGTGACATTTAGTTTCATTTAAATGTACAATGATGTGACTTTGACCGTCCAAAGCGGGAGGCTAAACAGTTCGGTAAAAGAGCGTGTACTGAATAGAAATAGGATGAACAAACCTCCGGATGAATGACTTCCGTGTTGGCAAGTTTGTACACAAACTCTACATCACTCTGTAGATTGAACCGATCTACGAGCTCCTCGATTTCCGCCTCATCCCAAGACACGCCTTCTGAACCATCTTTTCTGCTGATTTGATAGATTTGTTTGTAGATGCCGTCATCAGCCGTGAACAGCCAGTAATCGTTTACGGTCACCTCCATAGGTGGCTCCTTCCACGGTCGGTGCCAAACGCGAACCGAGCACAATTTGATTAACTGTTGAGAAGCAACAGATAATTATCACTGGCCAGATTGTGTTCAACAAATTCGTAATTAGGAACATTTGAAAGTATTTTATGCAATCCACAATAAATTTGCATCAGGGTTCACTGACTGGAATTATTACCAGGCATGAATATATTTCCTTTATGCACGAAGTTAAATGAAAACAATGTTCTGCAACTGTTATTGTGTAATCGATATACGTGTCGTAGTCAAATCTGGACGTAGACTTGACCGGTTTTGCGATAACAACCACTCATTAGATGCGCGTACATAGTGCATACATGTCATGCAGCCTTCAGCGCCATTGAACAAAGAAATTGACAGGACAGTCAGCATTTGATTATTTGAACCGCATGTAACACGAGATGGAATGGCTCTTGCTCCCAACTCATTGCACATTCACCCGTGCGCCAGCTGCATAAGAATTAAAACAGGATGAACAAACTAAGTTTTCATTATTGCTATTGCTAACTTTCAGACACCGGTCGACTGTGTTAGGTTTTCTGAATTTCGTTCATTCGAATAATCACCAGTATCCTCGATTCACCACATTGAACACTGCATACTGAGAGTTGAACATGAAACTCTGGTGATCCATTGATCAGATCAGATGGGATCCCAGAGAGTTAAAAAGGAAGAGGACGCTTGACATGAAGACCGGTGATTTAACTAACCTACGGACCTATCAACAGTACACGATGATGAGGATCCATTCCGTGCTTGAATAACCACTTGGTCAACTGGAAAGAGTAGATAGGTGTTCCTGGATCACACTATCCATGGTTTTATCTAAATGGATTTATTGCAATGAAACGTACAATCCGACCGGCCGTAATGTCCTGTACAGTGGGTTAGGTCGTCTAACGACATTGGCGTGCATTTTGTGTCTAATTGTGTACATGCATTGTACGTGGTGTCCAGCTAAGCAGAGCAGGGACGGACGCCGTGAGTCAGGATGGAAACCGACTGAGCAGGAAGTGAATCATATTCGGTGAAAGTCATTCAGGTGACCCACGGCGAAAGATAGATACACGTGCGAAGAACTAAAGAGAATCAGAAGTGCGAGCCGTGCTCTTTTCACTGACAGATTTGAACCGGCCAACTGATGCTAACAGAACATAACCACCTCGTTCTTACACAAATACATGTATAAGGGTGTATGATCTGCATAGGCCGAATGTGTAAAATCACCATGTTCAGTTACACTCGTCAAATCATGTATGTACACGGTAGGTGTAGAACTCGGAAGGTGACAACTCTATTGATACATTGGTCTACGGACTTAAATGAGTGTGAGAACCATAATAAAAGCGACTCGTAAATGCGTCAGTAAATGTTACTGTTGTTTTATTTTGCAGCTATTCTACTTCAACTAAGTTTTTCATAACAGTTTACAACAGACTTTAGCTCGTGTTCGAAAAGGTGGCTAGCCAGTGTCGTTCTGTGTACGCGCCTAAAGTATTTTGTCGCGCGCCGAATCTCCCAACCATGGCGATGAATAATTATATGAGACAAATTTGACATTTACTGGAACATTCTTTACTGTGACGTATCCAGTCGGAACACCGAAATGGATTCATCAACAGACACTTCTTCATTCGGTGATGCTTCACAGGTGTGCTGTTAGACAATAAGTTTGCTCCGTATAACAAGTTTCTTAGTTCTAAGCACGCACTAGAAGAAAGTGTGTTCCAAAGCAACTTCACCATAGCATGAAATAGTTTTACGCAGGTAGAGAGGCGCTTATCGTCACTTCGTTGTTGCTACTTGATATTCATCTACTAGGGCAGGGGAAGCCTCAACGTGAACTGTTTGTTAAAGCACAAGAACAAACTCGAGTTTTGACGTCCAAGCAAACTTCAGGGTGACACTATTTTTGTAGCAAAACAAGCTGGTGAATGCGTTGGTGGTCCTCTTCTGCTAACCGAAGAGGATAGACCCTGGTCATGCGAGACATCTGGTTTATTTTGAGTAGCCAGCCCAGCTTTCATATGTCTAATTGTTTGAGGACCTAAAGATCAACCCGCCTCTCCAGTACAATGCTGTCCGTGACCATTTGACACTATACCAAATAATACGAAACTTTAATCAGTCATTATGTTTTATCTTGATTTATTAACAGCAGTGGTTCAATTGACCTCCTCATTAACGGAGACTGCGCAACGTGACTGGCAAAACAAAATGACTATGTTTAACTGTTACCTCAAGCATCCGGAGGACGCAGGGCCTATAGTCGACACCACAAAGACAGTGTTCCCAGTACGAATTACTGAAGGTCAACATCCAACAATAATTACCTGAGCAGTGAGTTCACACACACACATACTAGCAAACTGGTTTTATTTTAAGTCTGTCGAACATGATCAACTATCTGGATTCCTTTCAAGTAAACAATACTTGCATATGTAAACAATCCGATTGCACGGCTCTACTTGCATACCGCGAAATTCTTGATGTCTCAAAAACAAATTCATAGACTTTACCTCACTGAAGCTTCAGTGACATTCCATAAACAACTTAAGGACGTTTCCGATTCTTGTGTTGAACGTTTGCTCATTACAAACAGTTTTCTTCTGCTCATTTTTACTGATAGCTGTGGTTGTGTCTTGATTCAAGGTCGTAACTTAAATGCAATTTGTCAGTAATTCTTGTGTAGCAGTCTTTTTAATTTTAGAATGTTCAAATCGTTACAAATCTAGATTTGAAACATACCACAACCAGTTGCAAGGGTCGCATTTAGTTACGTTGCGTGTACGCCACCATCTGAGGTACAAAGCCACGCGGGAGCCCACACAGCTGGAGACAATTATTCATCCGTTGAACTATTAGGGAGTCTACCAAATAAACCAAGTGAACAAAAGCTGCGGTCGGATTTCTTAAACGGGCTACTTTGAAACCCAGTGATACTGCTGTCTGACACGTTCGAAGCTATCCACTGAATTCATGAGAACGACAAAATAGCGATTTGTTTGCTCTGTTTGATCATCATGCCAAATAGAACACAATAAATATGCAAACCGAAATAATGATTCCGAATGTTGGCCGTTCTCGAGGCTAGTATTATCCGACTGTGCTACTCTGACCTCTATTCCCAGAAGCATTTCGTATGAATACTTGATCTTCCTTGGCAAACCATCAATTAAACCACATACATGCTAGCAAGCACGCTATCGATAATCTCTATCGTTCGATTTTCTTGCTCATCTTGGTCGATGTTTTCATACTCGTGTTTTTATATTGTTGTGTTGTAATTAGCCAGGTAATCAACCACAGGAAACAAGTTTTGTTTACCGCTTCGCTGTTCTCGACTACTAATGGAGGCTGAGATCACTTAAGTGATGAGCAGGGTAACAAGCATGTTGGAACATAATGTGTACAACTTTGAAAAATATCGTCGGTCCGAATCCACCTGACGCCTATGCATATCACATGTTAACATCTCATCAGATATGAGTTTCACATCCCTATCAAAATTTAGGGCTGCATCTGATGCCACAACTGATCGAAATGCTCATCTTGTTTCGCCATCCTTTTTGCGTCACAAACAAGACTGAACTTATCGTATGACTGACAGAATTGTGAATACGTTGCACTGAGGAACAGAAAGAAATCGACGTTAAATTTAATCAACTATTACTCTGAACCTGTCGTACGCATTACCTGATACGGTTACGTATGGCTGTGATACAATGAGCTGAACGTGCTTTCGCCTAGCTGCTAACCTTAAAACAGTCCAAATCTGATCAATATAAATCCTGATGAGCTTTCGCAACACGGAACACAGAAGCAACCTTTCTATTAGATTTTATAATTTGCAGCAGTGAATTTCTGAATCCCAGACCGAGGCCATCTTAGGTGTCTGGGATGGCCCTGCTGCTTCCCTAAAGCATAGCAACTCGTTCTTCATTCCTGGACTGAAGTAAGGATTTTAATCACAACAGAAGGTACTTATCACCCTTTCACATAAAACAGCATTATAACTTGAACAGCACTCACAAATGATAGCAGCTATCAAATTCCCAGGCAGCTCAGTCAGTCCCTTCAGAAAAGACGCACTATGTTCGAATTTTGCTCTTGGTTGAGCTGCTCACTAGTGAATGTCCTTGCCACGATCGGCACCATAACCTAGGATACGCTTTCCTGAAGCAACCATATTATTCACAAGCAAACAGTGCAGTGGCTAACCGCTGCCTCCAGAAAGCGTGACCGGAATTATACTCCTTGTCGTGACAAAGACATGCATTCCTGGCAATCCCAAACAAGAGGGGAACTCAGATATATCGCGTCCTTTAAAAGAGGCTGAATGTGGCAGTTGCGATCAGTTGTGAATGATGTTCATTTTATATAAGCCAAACCCTCCGAACGAACATCGGGAAACGGCACTACCAACGGCAATTTATTATAAGCTGTTAACTTGAATACCTTTTCAAACAGTCCGATTTCGCAAGTTCTAATGGTCAAGAATCAGTTCTCATTAGATCAGGTGCTTTATGGAGACTATCTGCCTTTCTACCTCAACTGAGGTTCGCCTAACAGTCGTCGGTGCAGCTATATCCTCAGACGAGTGACCATTATATAGTGCGAAACCATTGCCGAGACAGTGACATAAACCGTTTGTCGGAAGGAGAGGTCTAGATGCACAAACGGTTATTTTCTCAAGCGGACGTTCGAGGACTAGCAGTATCCTAATCGGAAGGAGAATAAGAAAGCCGAGTACGACGTGACATCGGGTTTAGGTCAGAACGATAAGACCCTTTGCAAGTTGGTATGACGGAAAGTGATGCCCTGGCTCAAACTCTGCCTTCAAACTACTCATGGAAGAAAGAATAACACTGATCGTGCCGCGTAAAATCAACCATATACATAATCTACCTCTTGAGGAACCTGATATTCGTTACAGTTCAATAGCCTCACCAACTCGCCAAGCCGATCGGGGTCAGCACACTATTCTTCTGCACCATCTCGGACCCGGTGTTTGCTCGCAGCCGAAACGAATACTGTAAACTGGTTCTTTCATTTGTCAACAGTTTTTCCAAGTTTGTCGCTTTGTCCGTCTTTGGCGGACATGGACGAATGACATTACCACTGTGATGTCAGCTGGACTGCCGGTGTAGACTAGCGACTCGTCAAGCCTGGTTCAAAAACACGCCTGCGATCAGCTATCACATGCGATCCGAGGCATGGCCTGCCCCACCCACTACGGCATCAGACCTAAAGCGTAGCGCTGTGGGCCTGGAAAGCCCCATCGACTGACCACTGACGGAAGCATGGAGGCGTAGAAGCAGCTGAAAATGGGACCACCTCACTGATGGCGCTGCCACACTGGGTTGCGCGTTGTACACAATGCATCAATAACCTGAACTGTACAGCGCCATGTGAATCAAGTGTTGGCTTGTGTTTTAGTGGCCGAAATCCTAACTCGTGACCACGCGAACGCAAGTCCGTACACCCCATGTAAGCGTGGTAGATCCACTATGACCCGGATTTTGGACAGACTGGGTTGGTTTGGTTGGTTGGATCGACTTAGTGTCAGCATCGATTCTGATGTAGTCGACGTAAAAACGCATTCCAGTCGTATAAGCCAAACAGTCCCTCAGCTCAACGTGGTCCATTTGGTAGCAGGTCACTGATTTCTGCTGGTTCGTTTGTTCGCAACATTTTATGGCTTTAGAAGTGAGACGTCAACCCATTTCATTCCATTCATCTCGATGTATTTTGACTCCTTTATCGTTTGTTTCTCGAGTATCATTTCCCGAGAAAATGGTGTCATTGAACTACCGGTAATTTTTAGAGGGTTCTGTAGGATCGTTTGTGAATGCCACTCGCATTGAACATACAGTATATACTGACAAACTGCCACTTTTTTAAACTATTGTTTATGACTTCGTTGAGTTCCGAAGGGCCGAATGGCGAACATTGAAACGCCCAACTCCCTCAGCTATATTGCAATAAGATTCTCTGTAGAAACGAGCCGGATTATTTCGGTGCACCATTAGTAGAAGAACCACTAAGGTGTACTCCACCACGAAGAGTTCAGAAACGTGGAAAGTGTTATGTGTGAACTTTATCCGGCACTGTACTCGAAAAGACGCAAAATCTATTTAGCAGATCAACTGATCTATTGTCGTGTGGAGGGAAATGTTATTAGAACCCGTCCGAAGTGCCGGTTGTGGTGTGATAACCGCACCTTGTTAGCGTGCTGGAACGTACGTTTACGCTAAGTCGTCCGTTCTAAAACGCAGGCTACTTCGATTCGCATCGTTTATAACAGATTTGATTTGGGTTGTTACACTGTACACATGCCAACGTCTAGTTTTTTTATACCGAATTCGTGTTGGGTTTTAGACAATTTTCTGCAGCATTGTGTAAACAAACGCTGAACTAAAATAAACATGAGGGAATTGGTTTAAGAATAACGCGTGGGTAACCGATGGTAACTGATTTGTCTGAGAGGAATCGTCACTGTCTAGCCAATCGAATACTCTCTAGCAAAATAGCTCTAACGTAAACATATTTAGCGGTTTGAACACGACGTTAGGATTTAGCAGTTGATCAGTGAATGCACTTTTAACACAGTGGAACACATTAACATCAACGGTTGCAGTACCAGAAGACAATTCGTCATGACGGTTAGTTGATCTGTGAAGCCTTCCATACAGAAGAATTGCATAGTTGCATATTGTCCATCAAGCCTTGCATTATCACAAGAGGTAGTGGTGCCTCATCGTTCGAATCAGTTTCAGTGGTACCGTTTACATACCTCGTCTGGCTTCGTTCACTTGTTAGAAGTATTCTGTGATAATTGCTTTTCTTTATCGTCCCCACCAGGCCAGGTTCAAAGGTCAGATAGATTCGGCTGGGACTGCTGAGTGATGGTTCACTCCATGCATTTCCCTGTCGCCAGCAGAAGTGTGCGGAATTGTTAACGTGTTTATGGTAATGAGATCTTTGATGTAACGACGTTTCACTGTACTTGAAAAATACGTCGGTCAAACATTCCAGCCTGTAAGCGGATCAAAGTCTAGAGCAGCGTCGTCGATTTATTGATGTTTAGATGAGCGGCATACACGCTTGTCCTGAGACACAAGCAGTCTGCCTACCGTGACATTAAGTAATCCTAACAAGAAGAGACAAGAAAGATGAATGATTGTAACTATCCGAAAGTCTACCCCGACGACCTTTGTTCAACACCCATGTTCCATCGACCGACTTCGGTCTACTATGAATGCGTGCATTTTGCCATTAAATCCATTTCTATTCTCATCTGAGCTGTACATTTTAAAAAAATACTTAACAGGAATAAATAATACAATACAAACCTTATGATACAACAATGTAACTTCGGATATAAGCATATCTCTATCGTACATTCACCTTCATAAAACAGAAATGTAAATAAAGTCAACTGAAAAACGTCATAAATTCTAGGCATATAAATACCTGACTACTCTAACTGAAACAACTACCGCAGAAGCCACATACTTAATTAAAGGTAACTGGACATTGATTGAATGTCATGTCACATGGCAACCGTCAGTAGCCTTATAACAAGAAGGGTCTTGATTAATAATCACTTGGCTGAACATTGATTCATGTAAAACGATAAATATATTATTTCTATCGTTTCAGTTCGTAGCGGAACTCTGGAATAATTGAACGGATCTATGTCATGACCGCTTTCAATCAACTGACGAGCTAGATGAACAAATATCACAATAACAAACAAAAGTCTTGGTCATTTATCGATTACTTGCATCATTAATGTCTATTCATTAAGCTGAAAGTCGACATGACGCAGATCCGTTTGATTTCAGTTTGTTAACTTTTTAAATCGCTGTTGAATAACCTCAGACATTCAACTCTAAAGTAAAGAAAATCAAGTTCAATACTACTCTCCCTAACGTTCGGCAGAATGTTACTCAAAAAACTACATACTTACAGAGTCTGATGTGATTGTGCAAACAGGTCCATGTTGTTTTACATCTTTAAGTAAGACATCTGTTTTACGACAATTGGTTGGACGTTGTCGAAGCTTGAATTCATAGAGGACTCCTTCGACAATCTGATGTCACAGAAAAGAAGTAAAGGAGTAAAATAAAATAAACGAAATAGATCTCATCTACCTGTTTGGTCGCATCTATCACTGCCTCATGTTTATGCCAGTACGGATGATTATCAAGGCGGTTGCAGTCGAGATTGGCTCGCTTGAGGATTTGACCAAAATGGTTCGAATTGAATTCATCAATTTTTAACGGAGTCTTGCCACCGGGTAGGCTGGCATCTACTCGAAGGCAGCAAAGAAATGTCGAGAGTACAAATATAGACCACATCACTGCGATGTTTGCAAATCTACAATGTTGGAATTCTTTTGTTCCGCGCTATTTATACATGCAATGTGAACCTGATGTGCAGCACGTGATAGATTTGGTGTGCATTCAATCGAACAGTCTCCAGTTGCGATTTGGATGTAAACAAACTCCCACTGGTATCGAGCTGCCCGCCATGTGTATAGGTGTCGTGTCCGACACAAGCCAAACCGTAACTGTGATTCACCATCCAAAGTCCGCTAGGCTTGTGTGCACCGGTACAATTAGGGCTGTGGTATTTTCACACATTTTGCAAACGCTTTTCACATTAAATAAATAAACTTAATCACAAACCACAGAACTGGATGTACGTACATTTTACTATGATTCGTACCGTCTGTGTTGTCTATTGTCAACGTTAGTGGTCTTTTTGTGCAACAGAATCCGTAAACTTAAAGGAGAAATTCCCAGTTTAATTCTGTGAATAAGTGTGCTTGGTCGGGATAACTAGTAGACGAAAAACGTGAACATAAACACTAGAGTCGCATCGGAAATGAACGAGGGGAAGATATTGGCCAATGTTAATAATAAAACTCGTATACTCGCTGGCCTAAATCTCTAGCTCCATTGTTTGTAGGCCAAGAAACGTTCCGCAGTTACATGAGCTTCCAGACCACACGTGGTCTACGGATCATCGAATCGATTACTCAGAAATTCGATTACCTTAACGTGGCGTAACTCCAGTTAGTACATTCAGTGCGTTAACGTTAATCTGGTGAATGAATATGAAAATGTGTTCGCACATGTTGTGTTCTTGTTCAATAATAGTTTACAAATGGAAGAAGTTTAAATCACCAGTATGTATCTTTCATATATTCCAATATGAAGTTTGCCCACATTACTCGCCAAAATTTTACATCCCATTTGTTTTAGCTTGAAACACTGGTTCCCAACTGGTTTCCAACCATCTCTCTCTCTTTGGACTCCTATTAGCCATTGACCCACAGCAATTTTATTCATGCTCCTGATAATCAGTACGCTTCAGTTGCATCTTACTGCTTTCGCTTTGGTCACCTGATTGACTGTCTCATGACTAGATCGATTTTGCCTAGCTGCTTGCCCTCTCACTATAAAATTTGTATGTCAATTTCGCAAAAGTAACCGATGAGATGCGAACGAAATGTCAATGCGCAAGACATCTTACACGCTATTATTGGCCTTTTTCAACCATTTGTTTTACTTCCGAAAATCGGAACCAGAATTAGTTGCCCGTCTGTTGCCGACAGTCAAATCAGTTGTATATATCGTCTACACTTCATTTCTACGAAGCACTAAACTTCTACGTTTAATATTCAATGTTCGGTAGAGCTTTGAACAGTCTCAACAATTCATCGCATAATGCTCTAGGTCAATAAGTTATATCTTGACGAAACTAAATCAAAGTACAGATGGTCTCATAAAGGTATACATCGTGTCTAATAAAGATCTGATACGTTAGGATAACGACAAGTTTCAAGTAAATTGATCGAAGTATTGAACACTCGGTGTGTTCATGAGTTACTGCTACCCAGTGATCTGATTAAAACTATGTTTCCGGTACCGAACATGAAGCAAAAAAAGTAAAAAGATGGCTGAAGAGAGGCAACAACTGCTATACAAAGTAGCTCATAATCAACATGCTTGTTAAACAGAAAGTCTGGATATTTAACAATGTACATTATTTTATAGTTCCCTTCAGATAAGCCGTCTACTGTATATAGTTGTAACCCATTAAATGTGTTATTAGTTTTCACTATCTCAACTACGACTGTGTGCAGAAGGCTTGAAACACCAGAAATGCTTTGTGTAGTACACAGTCGTACTTCGTTAAAAGACAAAAGGGTTTGCCCAAATCTTCTATAAAATATATCGGAAATTACCTCAATGTGAATCACTATGACTGAATATGATTGCCTGTAAAAAAAAACAAGAGTTCGCAATAATAATGCAATCGTCTCTTCCCGACTTTAGTGAATTGTCGTTTTGTTTACTGCTTCATCTAGTACAGTGGTGTGCGTACAAAAATTAACGGGTAAATAGTTGAAATTTTAATAATGGCTCGATCGGATTCGGTACACTGGATAGTGATAAAGATAGTGGAAGCATGCAAAACGAATGGGGTTGTACAAGGCAGAGCCGTTATGCGCAATATAAGCATTTTTAATACTTACAACTTCTTAGATAGAACACCAGCACTGAGTCCCAGTTTGATTGCAATTGGTTGGGTATGGAAATGTTGAGTCACATTTTCGGAAAATCTTCGGGTGCTCAAGATAAGTGTTTCTTCTAACAGCTGTTTAGCCAAAATACCAGTATTAATTAACGTATAGTTGGCAGTTTTTAATTATTCCTTACTTGACCGTCGACGACTATTGTCGATCGTGTATTCTGACTGAATTTGGGAGATCCAACAATTGAGCGAGTTTATTCTGAACACAGTGAAAATATATACCTTTAGTACGATCGCTTCAGTTGGTACAAATGGTGCTTTCAGTTCGACTTTATTTGATATCTTTGTTCCAGTAAAATAGCATTGTAGAACCAAACAAGATCAGGGTGATGGGTCATATCGATAGGGCAATCGAGGAGCCGTTTGTCGACTCTACTGTTCGATTTTAACACCTGCTGAATGATAGTCCTGTATTCATTTGGAGAGTTGTTCTGTCAGACATCGACTTTATGTTGTCGTACAGCGATACGAGACGAAATAAATCCACGGTAAGCACCGAACCTTTGTCACGGAAGGGTACAGTGATGGCCGAAGAGAATATTTTGCTGATGCGCAAAGTTATAACAGGAAATGTTACGTTCACTTTTGTGTGTAGGAACGCTGGAATTCGCTAAGTTATTTTGCAACGGGGTCTCATGATGAATTAAAATGTGACAAGTGGGAAGGTAACTTCCATTCAGATAGTTCGATAAAGGTACTCTAACAAGACATAGAAAAGTTGTTGGAAGCACCTAAGCAATCGTCACATCCAATGCTCAAATGTGCGTTCGTCTATTTAGACAAACTTACTAAACCTGCCAGTGTTGCTCGTTATTCTATTACCGACAACTTCCGTTTTGTCGTAGCATGTTCTTGCTTCATTAGTCCGTTTACCAAAACCGTAGACAAAGTTTACAACCTCTGAGACTGGAACCGTCCGCCGGATGTTTGAAAAAATCTTGCTCCTCAGACGTTAAAACGTAGGCCCAGCAACCATCTCAAGGTCAATTTTTGACTAATGCAGCAAGTGAAACAACATCCGGTCGGTCAGATGGCGGTCTATCACAAAATTACCACGCACTTACGCAGTGCCGATTCGTGGGTACGCAATAAGAAGTAAACAGTCACAATCGGCTGATCATGGTGGCACATTCGCTTTTCTAACCGCAATTCAGAGACAGTTTCTCAACCATAAGTGACCGCATGGAACACATGTAAATCACCTCGTTTCAGCGTAGGCTGGTTACACGTAAACTGTGTGTAACATGTATTCCAATAGCTGGTGATTACAAGTAGTTAAAGGTAAATGTTGAAAACCTGATACAACCTTCACCGTTTGCTATCTGCGCAAACTGTGGGACATCACTGGGGTCACCTTCCATAAGTGATATGAGAACCTGAACACTAAGAGGGATTTGTCTCTCACCGACGAATTTCTAAACTTATATAAACAGTCAGTGTTATCAACGTGGACAGTTCGGATGATGGAATATTAGATTAAACAACGCATGATAACGGATATGTTGGTAAACGGTTCTGTGAAGAAACTTCACTACACAGAACCCGTTAGATTTTGATATTAGCCTAATGTCCTAATGACATCACTGCTTACTTTTCTACATAATTTTAAAGTACGTTTATACAGTTTTATAGTTGCTACGTGCAGGCATTTACTTCCACCGGTTGTCTCGTACTGCATAATGAAAACTGTACGCTGTATAAATTGCCTCAGTTTCAGACTAAAAGCTTTCCATTTCTTAGATCTTTAAAGTGTACGTGAATGAAACACACATCAAGGCCAAATACATCGTCCAAATGAAACGGGTGGAAGATAAGAAAAGATGCCGTGTTTTTATCTGCTATACCGGATTTAGACGAGATGTTAAAAACGGTGAGGAGAGTTCTTGCAGTACAGTTCGAGAAATTTGTTCAAAATTGCGAGACCATGAAAAAGTCGAAGGTAACTGAAAAAAAAAACAAGATTCTGTTTTGGTACCATCTCTCTCCCTACAAATATTCTATTCAATAATACAATTAGGACTCTTAGTCATTAACTGGAAACTAATTACACACAATGTCCAGTTTCAGTGTGGGAGTTGCTCTTCAATGAAATAAACACCAAACCATTTGTGTGAATCAAAATATCTGTAGGTATGACTCACTAATTTAAAAGAATTGATCAGGTGTTGATTTGAGTAGCACAGAGAATACGAAGTTTGCGAGCTGGATTCTCTTCGTACACCTTTCAATAGCAAGAGTGTAGTAACACAAAGTAAATAATCAAATGGTTAACATGAAACAAATTAATACTTATCTGTAGTTTCTTAAAACTACTTTGACCGTGGTTAGGAAAACCAAGGTAAGCGTAACGTAAATTCGTTCTTAATCTCCCCTGGACCACAAACAATCAAGCCGACGATTTGGAACAGTGATTGTATATTTGATGACAAACACACCGTTCATAACATCTATTGGCCGTTTTTCTGACTCAACCTAGTTATTGTTTTTTATATTAGTTTTGCTGCACTTATCTTGATGATCAAACACAAGAAACAAGTCGTGTTCGTTACTTTGTCGTTCTCGTAACGTAAATGTTAAGTTCTTTTCGGTACGTAACAGAGGCTTGTGGAGAGTGATTAACAAGGCCCCAATAAACTTGAGTAGTTTGACTCGGTTACACATTGTGATTACATGGAACACTTAAATCAGCTCGGCTGTATGACTGATCTGAGCTAAACGCCGGGCGATCGATGAGGCCAGGCTACGGTTGGTTAGGGTACGGCCGTTGTCCGTTTGATCCACTGATTGACGCAGCCATTTTTGAACTGCTTCATTGCCTGTTTCTACGGCCCTGTGTATTTTCACCCAATGTGCAGTACGCTTCAAAACTATGGTCATGACAACAAAATCCGTATTCATGACCGGAGAGCTAAACCGAGTCGGATGACCGGACAGGCACAACACATCGCTGAAACCACAGCCAAATTACCTGGCTGTGGGTATGGTGAGGGTGTGCGCTCACCTCCGGTAAAGTCGCTCAGACCCGTCGACCCAGTGTTTTGGTCACCACCGAACACGACCGATAACACCTGGCTGTTCACACATGTTTCTGTAACAGTTTCAGCAATTGGAAAGCGATGCTGAACTGGGAACCAGCACGCGGCGGTGGGTGCAAATGGACAAAGTCAAAGCACGATAATTCTCTAACGGATTGTACCATCACAATAGATTTTCCACCAAACGATAGATAATAATGTGGTAGACTATCAGGCTGGAGGTGTGAGTATTCCAACTCTCGGCAGAATACCTCAATTCAAAGGGGAGACGCGTTCGAAAACCCATAATGAGCGGATGGAGGACGGCGTGTGCGACCGGATTAGTCATCGCTAGACTGAATTGGACCGACGCGCGAGACATGGTAGGCGATCTAGGACAGAAAACCAAATCGGAGACGCGATTATCTCAACACTCAAACGAAGATCTCGACACGGTCGTGTAAAACGGTCAAAGCCCACAGTGGATGAATGCAGAACAACACGAGCGACCGGACAAGCCGTCGCTCAACGAAATCGGATCAACGGACGAGGAATAGCAGGCGGAAAACCCCCGGATAGAAGGCGCAAATCGCACACATAAACCGAGCAGAAGTGCACACGATGAGTGAGCGGAAACCTGGGAGTGTTGTGGGTTGGAATTCTGACTCATAAACGCAAATGCGCGCGTAGCATGCTAACTAGCGAGTTGGACAATAAAGAATGTGCTTTATTGGACGTCTTTTTGTTTCAATAAGAAGCTGCATTCATGAACGAAACAGATATCAAATCACTTAAAGACTACTTAAAACTTAGCAGTTTTTCCATAGAATCTGAACCACCTCATGCTGTGTTTTTATGTTCATCCTACCGTTGGTAGACTATGACGTGACGTGTTAGAGCCACGCTGTGAAGATAATAGGCGTCTGCTCGCAATTCAGTTTTGCAGCCTCGTTACTGGACTGTGTAATCCTATTTCTTGCCAACATGTCTTATTTAGCCATTTTATCCCTGATGCAGGCAACTTGCTGCGCTATGGAGATTGGTGTAGAAAGCTCGT
Organism: Paragonimus heterotremus; assembly: GCA_013368495.1. Taxonomy (NCBI): domain Eukaryota; kingdom Metazoa; phylum Platyhelminthes; class Trematoda; order Plagiorchiida; family Troglotrematidae; genus Paragonimus; species Paragonimus heterotremus. Next base: position 137,874 of record LUCH01007094.1, read on the forward strand.
TCAGAAATACCCTCCAAATGGAGGTGCTTTGTTCTCTGGAAAGTTACTTTATCCTGAGAAGCGATATATCCAGGATGCGAAGGCCGTTTAATTTAGGTCCTGTAGAGTCTGTAGAGTCTCAACGTGCTCAAGTCGAAGCCATCTTCGACCCTAGATGGATACACCCACAAAAGTCTATGTACAGTTTTATAGTTGCCAACCTCCCAGAGCAGGTTTGTACTAAATTCGCCGACCTCATCTACACTTCACCTAGCGTTAGCTCGTATGACATTCTAAAGGCCGCGATCATTGGACGAACTGCAGTAACCAATGAGCAGCACCTACGAAAGCTCCTGGCAAGAGTAGAGTTGGGCGACAGAACCCCTTCACAACTCCGACACATGACACAGTTTCAAAACAAACATATGGTAAACGAACCAATTCTGCGTAAGTTGTGGCACAACAATCTGCCGGGCGATATCCGAAAAATATTTTTCATACCCAAAAACAACACCACTTCATAAACCCGCAGAGCTGACTGACCAGGTATACGAGAGTTATCAAAGCTGCACTGCATCTTATGAATATTCACCAGGGGTGTCGTCGAGGCATAGCTGGCAAACGGAACTGGACGCGCTGAAACGACAGTTTTCCGACATGACCGTACAGCTCTATGCAATCACTAAAGAGCTAACAACACAATCGAGAGGCTGTCCCAATCTCCGCCAATCCGGAAGCCGTTCACACAGACGACGAGTTGAGCAAAATGTGTGTTGTTATAATCGTCAATTTGGCTCCAAAGCGGTCTGTTGTACCAGACCATGCAGTTTTGCTCAGAATACTTTCCATTCGGGAAACGCCGAGACCGGACGGTAATGGCGACGACTGTGCAAGGCTCCTCAAACTGTCGCCTATTTTTTGTGTTCGACCGCTCAACTGCGCTGAATTTTCTCATTGATACAGGCGCAGAGGTTAGCGTTATTCCACCGAAATGTGTCAAACGCAATCTGTGACCGATATCGTACACACTACAAGCTGCTAATTGTTCAACGATTCCAATATACTGTGCGAAGTTACTCACTCTGGATTTCGGCCTTAGGCGTCAGTTTCCTTGGAGATTTACGGTAGCAAGTGTACAATACCTGATCATTGGGGTCGACTTCTTATCGTCGTTTGGACTTGTAGTAGACATCGGTAGTAAGAAGTTGATCGACAACACGACCACCTTGACCGGACAAGGCAACGCTACATCGGTCATTTCGATTGGACTGCGGTCGGCCTTACCAGATTACGGCTTTGCAGCTATCCTCCGACAATTTCCACAACTTATCAATCCGTCTATTCTAACGTCACCGCCTCAACATATATCTTCACCAAAGGTTCACCTACTTTCGCACGCCCCAGACGTTTGTCACCGCACAAACTCAAAGTAGCTAAAACAGAGTTTGAACATCACTCACGATTTGGCGTTATCCAGCCTTCAAATAGCTCATAGGCCTCACATCTTCACATGGTTTCAGAAAATTGCGGGTGGCTGGCATCCGTGTGGTGATTACTGTGCACTTAAAAACGTCATCCTCCAAGATCGATACCTCATCCCTCACATTCACGGCTTCTCAATTGGCTTGAACGGGAAGACTCTCTTCGCCAAGAAAGATTCAGTTCTAGCCTACCATCAAATCCCTGTGGCCCCCGGAGAATGTCCTAAAGACCGTAGTTACAACCTCTTTTGGACTTTATGAATTCGTTCGCATGCCATTTGGCTTACGGAACGCCGCACAGACTTTCCAAAGATTCATGGATTATGTGCTTGGTGCTCTTGATTTGATGTACGTTTATACTGACGACGTCTTAGTCGCGAGTTAATACACTCGACAGCACGAGTCACATCTTCGAAAGCTATTCAATCGTTTTACTCAATACAGTATAACGCTAAACTCTATGAAGTGCATCTTCGAAGTTAAATCCATCGATTTTATTGGACATCGAATCAATAGTAACGGTATCCAACCTTTGCCAAAGAAAATCAGTGCTGTTAACGACTACCTAAAACCACAGTCCCTAAAAAGTCTCGGATGCTTCCCATGCAATGTCAGGTATTGTTGTCGCTTTATTTCAAGGTGTTCGAAGTTGCTAAAACCCCTAACAGACATTTTAAAAGCAAATCCCAAGCACTTCGTTTTGTCTCCCGAGGATAATACTGCGTTTGTTGCAACTAAAGAAGCCTTATCCCGAGCTACCACATTAATGCATATAAAGACGAATGAAAGTTCGCCGCTAATTTTGAAGACTGACGCATTTCAATCGGTTATTGATGCTGTTTTACAAAGGAATGTGATTGACAAAATCCAGCCCTTGTCCTTTTTCTCCCGAAGACTCTAACCTAAGTAAACGTGTTACAGTACCTTTGGTCGGGAGTTACTGGTCATTTACCTTGCCATTAAACACTTTTAACATCTTCTGCAGGGTCGCAAGTTCATCGTTTTTACTGAGCACAAACCATTTGTGTTTGTCTTCAGTTTCCTTCCAGATCGGTACTATCCTAGAGAAACAAGACACTTGGATTTTATCTCACAGTTCACCACCGACATTCGTCTTATAGACGGTTCCAGCAATTTCGTCGCCGACGCCTTGTCTCGCCCGGATGTCAGCCAAATATCTACAATTGTCATCGACCTTCTCTCCCTCGCGAAATCCCAAGTTGATGACCCAAAAATTCGCCAACTTCGTGCCAACCCCTCTCTGAAACTACGTGATATTCCCTTAACCCAGTCAAAAATCTCAATTACGTGCGACGAGTCTACCGGAAAATCTCGACTGTTCGTTCCTTTCCAACACTGGTTTGATGTTTTTAGCCTCCCCCATTCTCTGTCACATCCAACCATACGTGCGTCAACGAAACTAGTCACCGAGGGTTACATCTGACCAGGCATTTATAAGAATGCTCTTAACTGGGCCAAACAGTTCTTGGAATGTCAACGTAGTTCATCGTCATACCATCACTAACCCAGGAACTTTTGCTTTACCTAAAGGACGTTCCAAACACGTCCATCTGGATATTGTTGGCCCCCTTCCAACGGTTATGCACGTCTTCTAACCTGTGCGGACCGATTCACGAGGTGGCCCATTGCTGTTTCTCTAGACAACACGTCAGCGGAAACCATTGCACGAAGTTTTATCGACTAATGGGTCTCGAATTTTGACATTCCGGCCACAATCATCACTGACAGTGGGTCTCAGTTTACTTCAGCTCTTTTCCATGACTTCGATTGTATTGTTCCATACGAACACATAACGACCACTGCGTACCATCCTTCGTCGAACGGTTTGGTCGAAAGGATCCACTGTCAATACAGGTGGGTAACAAATGGTCTGATCGCTTACCCATTAGTCTTCTTGACATGCGAACCACTGTAAAGGAAGACGTTGGATGCACCTCAGCAAAGCTCGTTTATGGTTGTGCATTACGTATTCCTGGAGAATTTCTATCTAATCCCCTCGTACCTCTAGGTCCTGATGCGACTGTACCTCACGCGTCTAAAGAATCACATGCGGCATATTCAACCGTAACCTACACGGAAAACGTCGCGCCAAGAACCAATCCACCGTCATCTGTCTACGTGCCCTTTCGTCTTCATTCGCGTTGGCTCGTCTAAGTCACCTATGCAGCCGCCATATGATGGTCCCTTCAGAGTGCTTGATCTCAAAGACAAACATATTGTCATCGACAAAACGGAACACGTCATTCGGTAAGCATTGACAGATTAAAGGTTGCTTACGTCCGAGGCGATCCACCATCGCAGTCTCTTCATTCAGACATTACACATGCGGGTGATTCCAGCCAGCGTATTCTAGCTCCGTCTACCAACTCATAAAACCTTTCTAAGTCTACCCAACCCATGTTTGAGACCAGTGACCGTACCTCTGTTCCTACTTCCCAATCCAAGCCTTGCACATCACACACTCATTTTGGACGAACTGTTAGATGGCCGACAATCTATGAAGATTATCATTACTGACTAAGTGACCGTTTCTTTAATTATCGAGTGGTTTCTTTTCCTTAACATTCTAGAGGGGAGTTATGTAGAGTCTGTTACATTTTCGCTCTCTTGTTGCACACTATTCTTCATGCCTGTTACGTTCATTGTACATACAAACTACTTGTCTATTGGTTGACTCAATACACATATTGTCCTCGCGCGCCTTGGTTTCTGTTTGCACGTGGTCGTTGTTACCGGAAGTTAACTGTGGCAACAGTCGGTTTTAGAACGCTGGAGGAATTGAATTCGCTGAACTTCCTGTGTCATTTAAGAGGAACGTTCTTCCAACATACAGCGGACTCAGTGTGGTGGAATTTATCGTGAATAGTTAATGTAGATTGTTTTGTGACATTACCGATTCATTTCGTGTTTTCACAAGTCCTTGCAAAATATTTACATCGTACGGGTTTTGGATACCATGTTGCTACATGTAAGTACTGATCGAACTGGGCAAGGTAAGTGACGTGACGCACTCCTTACAATTATCGTGTTTATTCATAAACTGACTTCCCTAAGATTGTGAAGGCTGTAAATATGATTGCTTCTGATGGTGGTTTAACTTCCATACATCCAGCTCACCGAAGGCACGTTGGGCTTGTGGACGACTAATTCGATCTGTGTATGTCTATCTGTCTGACACTGGTCATGTTTTCGGAAGGGGCCGACTGGAAACTCTACGGGAATGCGACAGCTGCGATCAATTGTGGGCGATGTTCAATCAATATGTTGAGTTATGTTGGGTTACGTTCCTCTCGGCTCAGTTCACTTTGCCGGAGAGCAGGTGCACCGAATTTCGTCCAGAAAGTGAGGAGCTGAGGACGTTAAAAGAGATGAATACAACTTAATGAGCTCAGGATCCTACAGACGCAGGTCAAATTGGTCCAATTAAATCTGCCTAACCGAAGAATTTGGGACTCGGAAGTTCCTTGCTTCTGTGTGCTGACCAACGGTCAGTCATAGTTGGATGACGTCAGTGTAGAGCACACCTGTCTTGCCGGTTCGAGCCGGCGGTCACCACGTAGGCCACACCTGTATTGTTTGAAGTTGGGTTTTCCTATTGCGTTAAGCGAAAAATCGGTTACAGACCCAGACGTCGGGTTTCGTTGTATCA
>LUCH01007095.1:15365-29919 GCA_013368495.1 Paragonimus heterotremus
CCCTTGAAATGACTGGGGTCAAACTAATTCTCCTATGGTTTGTGCACGAGCTCCTGATACATTTCATGAATACAGGAACTATTAGCGCGTGACCCCAGCACGCAGGGATAATCTCCATCCTCCACACAAGTTGAAACAGCTGAGTCAAGGCGTCTACTAATACCTCTCCAACTTTTTTAAAATGTATCGGCACGAGATCATCTGGACCAGCAGCCTTATTACAACCGAAAGCCGAGATGTAACTGCGAACCTCATGAGGACTGACCAGACTCCGTGGGCGGTTCAAAATTTGCCGACCAGGGCGTTACATCACAAGTTTGTGGTGGCAGCACGTGCTGCCGTACGGTAGAAGCAGGAGGCCAGCTAAACTGGCCCTCAAAGTGTTCTCCCTAACGCCCTAACCTTCTAGACTTACTATAAATTAGTGTGCCGTCTGCCTCGCTGACAGCTTCATTGACACACGGTCGCCTGGAACCAGTAGCATGGATCAGCTTGAAGAGTTTGCCGATGTTCACTGAGGCAAAAGCGGTTTCCATTCCCTTAACTTTTTCCACTAACCAAGCCTCAAGATCAGCCTTTAGATTACGTTCCAGCTTTTCACGGATATCTCTTCTATACTTATTATGTGAACTACCAGGAGGAACCTTACGTCTGGCTTCTAACAACTCCAGAAATTTCTCTGAAATCCAATGTTTGTCAAACTTATGTACTCCTGTGCCACATGCTGCAGTACATGCTTTCTGAATGGTTTGTGAGATTTGTGTCCAGCGGCTATTAGGACCTTCGGAGTGAGTACTGTAACCTGCGGCCGAAACCAACGAGCGGGCGTAGGCTATAACTACACAGGTTGAATTTGAACTGCGTAACAGGGCGTGCCGCTGGGTTATCAACGCCGTTTTAGTCTTAGTTCGTGCAAGTGTTTGGAAAAGGCACATTTTCCCAAAAATTAGTTTTATATGCAGGAACAGTGGACCTCTTCATTCTCCGAGAGCTTAAACGGCCGCCAGAATTCTGGGACGCCCGAAAACTTGCGCTCGCTTTTGATTGGTCCATTTGGCGACCTAGATCCAAGGCCACCCCAAACCTGTTAATATTGTAATGTGCGACCGAAACCAGCAGGCGCGCACGAGTTGAATTTGAACTGGTGACGGAGCGTGCTGCTGTGTTGTCGTTTATGCGAGTCGTGTGCATGGCCTACTGGGCCTTTGGTTCATGCTTGTTTTCTCGTTGTTTCCTTTCACGGGACTGTTGTTAGAACCCCTACTTTGGAAGGACGCTGTCACCCGGTGTCTCCACATTGCCCCAGAGTTGATCCGTATTTGTAACGGACAGTCAGCGTGCAAACGGCCGACTTGCATGTTACAAATACAGTTGCTGTAAACCTCTATTTTGCTTTCGGGCTGAGCAACAAATAAACCTCTTTTGAAGACCCTCTATTCCCTTACTTGTTGGGGGGTTCTAAGCTGCGAGAGTTGCGTTCCGATATTTTAGCACTGATTTCCCTACCGTTCCGCAGTATCTTTGCTTTCGTTCGTGATAGAGATACTGCACGCGGTCTTGCGTTTGTTGTTGTATTTTCTCTACCAGGTGGGTTCAGTTCAGTTCAGTTCGGTTCACAGGACGTGGCGGCTAGCAGCCTGGTAGGTGACAGCTACCCGCGCTTCGTTACAGTTGGCGACGGGGACTATTTCTAATCAATGTTGTTGTCAGCGCTGACGTTAAGCTGCTGTTGCAGCAACAAATGAAGCTTATGAAGATGCTTGCCCAACGCTTGTCCAGTGAGAGTCTTGGCCAAGCCACAAAATCTGGTAATGCGCAATCGGTTGACAATTTGGCGACCGGTATCTCCGAGTTCGTGTACGACCCGCATGCGAAAGTGACATTCGATTCTTGGTTCCGTCGATACGGTGACCTGTTTCGTATCGAACTTGCCAGTCAGGATGATCCCTGGAAGGTTCGAATTCTCCTCTGCAAACTTGGTTCTGCGTAGCACGAGCGGTACACCAAATTCACCCTGCCCAAGAATCTACGTGACATCAGCTTCAACGAGACGGTAAATATCCTGTCGCAGATATTCGGTTGCCAGTCTTTTCTATTCAGCTTGCGGTACCACTGCCTCAAGCTTATTAAGCGAGACTCTGATGGCCGTGTCAACTACAACGGCATCGTGAATCGTGAATGCGAAAGGTTCAGGCTGTGCTCTCCCGGGGAGGATCGGTTCGGGTGCTTCATCTTCGTCTGCGGCCCCCAATCTCCCAACGATGCCGACCTTCGCACACGCTTGCTCAATCGGATTCAACAAGGCTGGTCAGTTACCCCTCAGGATTTCACTACAGAAGGACATCGACCGCTCAATCTCAAACATGACTCTGTCCTGGTCCAAAACACTGCTCAGTCTTCAACCTCTGTCAATACAGTCGCATGTTCAAGGCAAAAGCAGCAACCCTCCCCAACTAACCGTCCAGTTGAATCTGCCTCCAAGAAGACGCCGCCCTCCCCTTGTTGGCGTTGCGTCTCATGTCACTACACGCGTCACTGCCCCTTCGAGCAACATCGCTGTCAACGATGAACAAATGTGAGCCACAAGGACGGTTATTGTCAATCACGCACGTCGGGCAGTCAGCGCACAAACAACAAACGGCCACGCCCACCAAAATCCAAACAACTCGCCAGGTTCAGCAGTTTGTTAATCTTTTTCAAAGTCCATGTCACCTCACGCTGAAAATTCGTGCTCGTGCTGATCAGTGGGCATCCAGCCCGTCTCCAGCTTGACACTGCGTGTGATATCACCATCATCTCCAATCGACTATGGAAATCAATCGGCCACCCGCCACTCCAGCTGACATCCCATTCTATCACTAGCGCCTGTGATAGCACAGCGCAATTAACCGGGCAGTTGCATTGTCGTGTCAGCTTTAAAAACAAATACATCGATGCAGCCTGCTACCTCACCGATTCAACTCTCAACCTACAAGGTCTCGATTGGGTTGAACAACTTAGCCTGGCTGAATTACCAATCATGGACATCTGCAACCGGCTGCAATATTCCACAGCGAATCCGCAAACTATTGCGGATGAACTCGTTCGACGCTTCAACTCAATGTCCAACGGAATTCTTAGCTGCCGCACTCGTGCTCAAGCGGTTTTACGCATCAAACTTGCCGCCAAACCCGTTTTCCTGTAACTTACGCTGCTTTGCCTCTTGTCGACCGGAAATTCAAACGCCTTGAGGATCTGAAAGTGTTGGCACTTGTCACCTACTCATCCTGGGCGTCCTCCGTCATTGTCAAGAAGTAGGCCAATGGATCAGTTCGTACCTGTGCTGATTTCTCCACCGGGCTGAACGCTGCTTTGGAGGCTAACCGTCATCCACTGCCCGTCCCTTAATACCTGTTCACGATCCTTAACGGTGGAACGTGCTTGCCAAGCTCGATCTGGCAGACGCATACCTGTAGGTCGAACTCTACCCACAACCTTGTAGTCTGCTGACGATCAATACACATCGCGGTCTGTACCAGTACACTAAACTGCCATTCGGTGTCAGAACTGCCCCAACCATTCTCCAGCAGATCATGGATGCCATGGATGCCATGGCAAATATTTCCACTGCAATCCACTCGCCCATCATCTTCCGAAAAATTTCGAACAGTCTACGTAGCGAAGCCTATTTCTCATCACCAACGTGACCGTACATCACGGGCCGGCCGTGTCCCATACCGTCTGTTACAAGGAACCGACATACCCACCAGCTTTGAAAGTATGAGGAAATTTACACTGACATACTTGTGCCTATTTGTCCCGTGGGTGGCATCCACATTCACAACATGCGAGAAACGTCGAAATAGTTCAATCTGCATTCGCTGGGCGAAGCGGATATGAGTAAATCTGTTGCCTTCATCCCTAATGTTGCGCACCACAACCATCGCACTAATTATCGACAGCACCTCATCAATGTTCCCTAGTGTTCCATGGCCAACCTTGCATAGCAAACTCATTTGACATTACAGGTCTTAACTTGCGGCGGATGTATGCAACGTCAGCGGTTGTGATGAAATTCTCGTGAATATCCGTTACGTACTGCTTAATGTCAGCGGTCCGTGTATTGTATTGGAACAGATTCCGACATCCGTTCAACTCATTGATAGTGAGTAAACGATTCGTAGAATGGGACTCATGTGGCAGACGAATGAGGGGGTGGTCGTGCTCCAACTCGAAAGAGCTCACTACCGGACAGGCGTCTCGTCGGACCACATGAAATCGTGATCTGCAGCATGTGTCGCGAGAACTGATTTGTTAAAACTAAATACAATTAACTCACTAGACACGTCGCGCACCCCAGCATACACTCCAACTCATTTTAAACTTCGCACAACGATAATAAATCTACACGGTTTTCAGGAAACTGTGTCACCTTATGTTATCGTACTTCGAGTCTGTTTTTGACCTGCGGCTCGCCCCACGAACGTAAATGGCGCGAAATTAGCGATCCTCAAACATCACCTTGAAAAACAAAAAAAAATAAACAACTTAAAACAAAATAATAAACAAATCACAAAAATAAAAATTTAAATTTAAAACAGCGTCCGCATTCTTGTGCTAACATTGCCACATGCAATCGACCACAACAACAGCAGCCATACCGATTTTTGGAGAACGGTTACGACAAGGTCCTTTTTGATTAGTAGTCGGTTGATACAAATTGATATGGGTCCATGACGCAGATTTAGACGATTTCAACTTCTGCACCAGGGACCAAACTATCAACACGAGTTTTTCCGAGAAAATTATTTTCCCCAACACGATAGCTCAGAAACTCACGGTCTACGACTAGCATTCAAGCCAAGAACCCGCCGCGCGTCGAACCTCAGCCATGGAAGCAACCCGAACATCCTTGGTCACGCCTCCATACGGATTTTGCGGAACCCATCAAAAGTATGTTATACCTCATGCTGGTGGACGCTTACTCCAAGTGGTCTGAGATCGTCCCACTGACGTACGCTACAACCTCAGCCATCATCAACAATCTACGGCGCATTTTCAGCCAATATGGCCTCCCGGACACGCTTGTATCGGACAGTGGGTCGCAGTTCACCCCAGTCTAGCTAAAGGAGTTCTGCACCCAGAACAACACTCGCCATCTCCATTCATCACCGTACCACCCACATTTCAACGGTCAAGTCGAGCGCTTCGTGGACACCTTCAAGAGAGCACTTCTGAAATCTCGCGGGGAGGGACCAACCGAAGAAGTGTTGCGAAGGTTCTTGCTCACTTACAGAACCACCCCGAATCCGACGATTCCTTACGGACTCTCGCCTGCAGAAGCTCTCATGGGCCGCAAGCTGAGGAGGAAGTCCAACACAATGATTCCAGTGGAGATACACCCCGGAAACAAACAGCAGCTCTGTCGACTTGGACTTGCCGTCAGCGACCTAGCCTATGCAAGGGACTATCGCTTAGGTGGCCCTCACTGGACAGCAGCAACTATCAAGCAACGGAATGGCGCGGTCCTCTACGATGTCAACGTCGGAAGTGGCATCTGGGTGCGCCATCGAAACTAACTTCGCCCACGCCATTCCTCCAACACTCTACATGTTCAGAATCAACCGCCTTTGGAAATACTTCTGGACACCTCCGAAATCAGCCGTCCAACGGAGCAAGTTCCCGCGACGGCTACTTCAACAACCTCGAGCCCTAAACCGAGCAGAGAGCTGCAGCCCTGTAACCAAGGCGGTGGACGGACCGGAAACGCAAGCCTACCTGTCCAATGCAGCTAGACCTCCGTCAACGGCGGTACTAATAGTGCCCAATAGGGGGGTGTTGGGAAAAGGCACATTTTCCCAAAAATTAGTCTTACAGGCAAAAAAATTGACTCCTCCGTCCTCCGAGAACTTCAACGGCCGCAAGAATTCTGGGACGCCCGAGAACTTGCGCTCGTTTCTGATTGGTCCATTCGGCGACCTAGGTCCAAGGCTACCCTGAACCTATAAACGCAGTTGCTGTAAATCACAATTTTGCTTTGGGCTGAGCAGTTAATAAGGCTCTTTTGAAGGTTGTCCCTTTCCTTACTTGTTATAGGGGTTCTAAGCTGCGAGAGTTGCGTCCCGAAATTTGAGCTCTGGTTTTCGTACCGTTTCGCAATATCGTTGCGTTCGCTGGCGATGAAGATACTGCTCGCGGTCTTGCGTGTGTTTTTGTCTTCTCTCTACCAGGTGGAGTCGTAACAGTTAATCGTGTGCGTCGCTTACTGGGCCTTCGGCTTATGCTTGTTTTTTGTTGTTTCCTCTTACGTGACCGTTGTTGGAACTCCTCCGATGTCTCCACATTGCCCCAAAGTTGGTCCGTAAGTGTAACGGACAACCAGCGTGTAAGCAGCCGGCTTGCACGTCACAGTACCACTAAGACAGCCTTCCAAGCTGGTTTGGTATTCATGCTTTACCGATTGTTAAGCCAGCTTCTCAACAGCCAGTCGTTGCTGTTAGCGGGGTGGTTGTCCAGCAAAAGTAGAAACAAAGCGACAACATACCAACGCATGACCTGAGTTCAAGTACGTGCTTCAATAAGAACGACAGTCTCGAGTGGAACCACGCCACCTGTAACTAGCAGCTATGTGGTCTATCTGAGACTAGGCCTGATTCGTAATAAGCGGGTGCCAAGCAAAACGGTGACGTGCACGATGGCTGGAACTAGTTCTGGCTAAAAATAGCTCATACTCAGAGCACAGCTGCAACAATCGCCCGCCATTATCTGACCGATGTGGCGCTATCCCAAACCTGCCACCTAGATGAGATTCGGCCTCACCAAGGCGGCCGACCTGAGCATTCATACCACCGGCCAGAACAACTATATCAGAGCCAGGTGCCGACCGAAGGAGAGGGGCCATGGCCTCGTATCTGCGAGTCCGAGTAAAATGCGTCGTGGACGCCGACGTCACTATAGTCAGTAGGAGCGTAAGCGAACACATTGAATAAATTTCTGAATGTCTTGCTTCTAGAGCTGGCCTTAACGGAACTTGTCTGGTTGACAGCACAAAGTCTACTGTCAACGGGGATCCAATCTATCAATGCGGCTTCGGCCGTCAGGCTAACCCTGCTAGCTCACGTTGGGGATAAATTAGGGATGAATTACACTCGGCATTTTATTGTTGTGACATATAGGGGTGAATCACTTCGATCTTGGGATTGATTATGTCCACGTTTTCATGCCTAATGAGAAGTCAATGTGAATGGAGGTTAAGAAAATGCTGCAAAGAAGGTTTCGATATCATAATTTGCCTGAATTAATGCGATCGTATTACTATCCCCAGGAGAAATTCTTACACACGAGAAATCATCCATTGCACATATGTGTTTTTGTTTAGCTGAACTGTAAAACACAACGCGTTCAGTTTCGCTATCTTTAATTTCGATCTGGTTTCTGTTGTGAGATTTCTGCACTCGCCACCATTTTGTTGACTTATGTAAAGACGTCTGACCATAAGCACCCACAAGAGAATGTGAGTTTAACTAATGCATCTTACCTTCAGAAGCGTATGGAATTACCAGTCATTCGATCCACCATTTATCGTCGTGTTCGCCGTGCAATGGAACATTTCCATTCTAGCATTTCCACCGCTGGGTAAGGGTTTACTGAGTGCCATGCACCCAGTTTGACAGGTGTTTGTAAATGCCACCTTTATATAACTGACAATGTTAGGTGTTCCGGAGCAAGCAGGAGACCAGTCTGAATTGTTACAACAAGCCCCCGATGGTGAGGATACCGAGTGAATGTTGCTAAACAACCTTATCTACCGGCTTCGAGATTGGGTTGTCTCAGGCAATACTTCCAGAGTCCATGTCAGTCGACTGTTACGCATTCTGAGAGGACGACCGCCTGAACTGCCGTCAGATGCAAGAAAACTCATCATGACTCCAAGGACGCTGTTGAAACGTGATGTGTATCCTGGTGAAAATGCACATTTTGGACCGGTTAATGGAAATGCGCAGGTGTTAAATTATCGCCAGGTGCGTGATGCCAACAACATTGCGGTACACGTGAATATTGATGGATTATCACTGACTAAATCTGGAAGGTACACTTTGTGGCCTATCTTACGCCGAGTATGCGATCCTTTTGTGTCCCAGCCTTTTACAGTTAGAATCTATGGTGGAAACGGTAAACCAGAGGACGTTAACTGTTATCTCCTTGATGCAATCAGTGGACTGCGTGGCGTGTTATCTGCCGACATACTCTTTGCGGGTGTCAAACTGAGCGTTAACTTGGAGGCTGTCATCTGCGAGAGACCAGCTGCTGCGTCTGTTAAACGAATACACAGTCGTGGTGCTTAGTACGGCTGTGATAAAGGTAACCAAAAAGGATTGTATTCCAACCGCAAGGTTACGTTTACTCTGAACTGCTGTTCCGCAAGAATCGATGCCACTTTCCGCGCCTCACTCTCAGCGATCCTCTCTCCGTTCACTTCCCTCCCTATTGATATGGTACGCTGGTTTCCCATAGGCTACATGCATTCCGTGTGCCTGGGTGTATTCCGTCGGTTGCGCAGCAGCTGGGTCCCTTTCGCTGAACGCTTGCGTAAGTTCCCTAATGATCAACCGGATAAATAACAGAATGCTCGAATATCGAGGATGGTGGACCTGTGATGTTCCTCGCAAATGCCTTGGAATGCTCGACTTCAAACAGTGGAAGACAACAGTTCTTACTTTACCCCGACCCTGTTGTATTGAGAGGTATCCTGGACGATGTGAAGGAAAAAACTTTTTAGACGTATCTGCAGCTATTTATTTTTTTATCATTCCTCTTTCCACCATACGTACTATGACATCGATAAGCAGTTAATCAATGCGTTCATTTATAGTTAATCCTGGTTGTATGGACAAGGCGAGATGATGTATAATGTACACTCACTAGTTCATCTTGCAGACGATGTTCTAAGTCACGGTGCTCCCAAACAGTCTTCCGCATTCCCATTTGAATCATTCGTGTGCGAAATGAAGTCTCTGATTCACGTCCCACTAAATCTGTTCTTCGAATTTATAGGCGGTGGTCTGAACGCACATACGCACCTTTCGTTACGGGTGTTCCTATTTTGTATTCAGATATCAGCATGCCAACGAACGCTCCTCCAGTCCTTAACTGCTTACATTTTTTGAAGGAACACTTTGTGTTTACAAATGTTACCCCCAATAATGTTGCCATCATTGATAACTACCCTACCTTATTGAAAATATACTTCACCCTAGTACCCCGATTTGTACAGTCCAATATACCCCCTTTCTGTAGCCTGCAATGCCTTTATTCACTCACAATTTGCCGTCGCAACATATTTTTGTGCTTATAGTTACTGGATCCACTTAATAAATTCGCACGACGTGTGTATTACAAATAGTGGCCAAGTGTTTGCTTTTTCCGCTGGTTGTTCAATTTGTTTGTGTATCTACTTCACATTCCTGTACCTAACTCCTCGCAGTATGTTTCTTTCATCTCTGTAAACCATGTTTGTTGGACAATAAAATAATTGTCTTGTCAGATGTACTCTGTCGTAGTTTTCGACGATCAAGTTGAAGAAGCTTGTGTTGTTCTCAGTTCATCATGGATAAAGAATGGTGTTGCAGCCTGGCCGAGCACATCAAGCCCTACATTCAGTGACAGTGTCAAAGTGCGCCCAACACCGCCACCCGGTTCCCCGTGATTCCCTTTGACCATTATCTCCCAAACAAATGATGTTGAGCAGTTTTAAATTTTTTGAAAACTCGGCGTCACGTAAAGAAGGCAGAAAGTACACCAGACCTCGACTCTTCTGATGTTGCTCTGAAGATGAGAAGGCGAATCCAGCGCACCAGGTGTTTTCTGTCTTTTGTCTTCCAAATCCCTGTCTAGCAAGTGCCCGAGAAGACTGTTGTCGATGTCGTCATCCGACGAATCCAATGCCTTCCTAAGAAGCACCGATTTAGGACAACCGCGGTATGAAACGTTCACGTTGCGCAAGAGTCAATCTGATTCCTACCGATCTATTCCGCCTGCAAGGTCTTCTATGACGGCACCTCCCAAACTTCCGACGCCGCTATCGTCCGCGGATGGCATTTCCACACCCACGTCGGTTAATCACAATTTTCCTCCCAAGACATTATCACCGGTTGTGTGTCCCAGTGAAATGCCTCTGTCTGCACGCATCTCAGCTGGGAATTTTCTCCACCCCAATGTCTCCTCCCCAATTATCCCGCCCGTCAATGTATTCCTAATCACCCGCCCCAACAACCCTATCTCCAGCATCCGCCTCCAGCTCGCCTGTTTATTCCACGACCGCCCCTGTTCCTAAGGATTTTTTGAACACGCTGCTGAGACAATAGGCCAACATGACGTTGACCCTGGATCATGATGTCAAAGAGTTGGCATTCATAAAAGAACGTCAAGATAGCTCCCGGATGGTTGCCGGACCCTTCACTGGACAAGATGAGCGGGACATATCCGCTCGCCTGTTTCCCGTTCGGACAATTGAGCGACCCAAGGAGTTGGAGTTCGACTTAAGAACACCGTCGTACCGGAAGGTTGTGGTGGGTTTCTTGTGAGCTAAAATAACTATTCCAGATGGATTATCTGCATGGATTGAGTGCTCCCAACGCACGACAACCTGTTCGTCGGTGTATGAGGGAAACCATTAGCACGGAATTGGCGTTACACAATGCTTATGCCGCTGGAAAGGAAAAAATAGCGTTTAAGGACTGCACACTGAGACAAGCCATCGAGGGTAAGTGTACAGATTTCAAACGGCCAAACTGAACGCAGAGGTCTTATTGTCAAAGCCTTCCTAATCAGAAATCAGGAGAGAAGATATTAGCACATGGATGAGAATATGGTTTTATAACACAAGAGATAGAGCAGAAATAGGAAGAATGAGAAGAGAGGGAAAACAGGTAAGGTAGCTATGGCATAATGTACCATGTTGATGTTTTTTGAAGTGATATGAATCACTTACATTGATCACTCATAGACTTCACTGTCCCATTCTGGTTGCCACGTATTCGTATGTCCGATGCTTCCCAACATAACGTTCACTATGAGCTACCTAGATTCACGGAAGTTATCAGTTCCAACTAATTGTGATATCATTCAACGAGGTCCTTATGGCGTTCTACTGGTGGCTGTCTTTTTTTTCTTCACAGAGCGGTGGAGGACAAATGGATCTGTAACTTCCCGATCGTGTTTCCTGGCTTGATTCATTTTTTACCAATATATTTTCCCACATATTCCGTGTGACTTCTGTTCCAATCTTCGGTGTGTTTCATATCTCGATGTACAGCCCGCGAACGAACTCGTGCTTGGCTTTAGTTTGCGGTGATGTGCGACCACTTTAGTATGTATCGTGTTGTGTGAAGATGTTCAAAGCTATTTTACGCAGCAGGGTGGGCTATTTTACGTCGATTTTGCGTCAATTAACGTCCCATTGGGATAATTTACGTCGAATTAGGGATATTTTATGGCGAATCAGGATGATTTGCGTCGTTCTGGTGATATTTTACGGTGAACGGAATGGACCAATGGGAATAATTCTGTGCTACACATTTTGGGGTAATTTAGGGTTATTCGTGTCAAAAACGTAATTCACCCCAAAATGACTCTCGGAATGGTCAATGTAGGCAATATCGGGTTTTTGTATAATCTATACCTCATTGTGTTAACAGGGGAGGACTGTACCCACCTAAGCTTGACCTATAGCAGCGGCTGTGGAGTCACCTGAAGTGCATAGCCAGTATGGGCTAGACAATGCGGGTGCCGTTAGTTCCATACGTTGGCAACTCTCTTGGATTCTAGTCCCTGAGATACAGCAGACATCGATATGCAACGAGTCTAACGTATTTGCAAGAGAGGCTTTTGGCCTATCTGTTTTAGACTGCGAACGTCGAAGGCACTTATATCAATTCGCATTCTAGGTCTAATCAATTAACTAGGGAGGCCTGAAGCTGAATAGCGAGAGACGGCACTTACCGGCTGAGTCTTACCATGGTTAGCTATATCTCTTGTGGCACTTGTGGAATAACTATCACAAATGAAGGACGGGAGGGGCCTGAGAACTAAATTGGATAGGACCGTTGGGAATAGACATTTTCCCCAAAAACTGACATTATTTGCGAGGAAAATGCATTTCTTCGTTTCCCGGGAAATTGAACGCTCACTGGAATTCTTGAACATCCAGGAAGTTGCACTCCTCCCCAACTGGTCCATTTGGCGACCAGGTCCGAGACCACCCCGAACCTATAAATACAGTTGTTGTACACCGCTATTTTGCCCTCAGGCTGAGCAGCAAATAAATCTCGTTTGAAGGTCGTCTTTTTCCTTACTCGGTGGGGATGTTCTAAGTTGCGAGAGTCGGGATCCCATACTTGCGTTCTGATTTTTGTAACATTTGCGTTATCGCTGCGTTCGTTCCTGATGGAGACACTACTCGCCGTCTTTGCGCTTGTTCTTGTCTTCCACTGTCAGGTGGGGTCTTAACAAGGACAGGGGGAGGGTTTAACAGTAGCAGGTTTTCGCCTATCCCCCTTGGTGTATGCTGCAGATAGGGCTCCCCGGTTTATACTGCGAGATGGCTGTGCCGTAAGAAATTACCTATGTTGTGATTATTCCGAAAGGAGAACGATTAGGGTTACTAATCAAAGCCTTTGGCTAAAATGTCTATACCGCAATGCAGCGGGTGGCTGGCAGTGTACCAGAACTGGGACATTTTCCGGAAAAAGATGCCAACCTTCCTTTAAGCCCCAACGAAGTGAACCAGGAGACTGGTTCGTCAGATCTCTACCTCTTGGCCTGCCCGACATGAGTGACGCTATCGGTGTGGTGGCCATACCGTTCAGTTTATCCCACTAGGTCATCGAGATACGCAAACCGTCACATCTCGTCATGATCCAGTCTCGGTATACACGACCTGATTAACATACGCGGGTAGTGGTCTGGTATAAGCTCTGTAAAGTGTTTGGAACGCTCCCATCTCTATGCGGTGGAAATTGCGCTCACTCGTCCCAAGTGCGGCAAAGCCCTTTGAGACGCCATCACGCGATGGTATGTGAAGGATAATTTGGAAGACAACCAGATGCCCAAACCTACCTTCACATCGATTTTCATGATACCTACTGTCCCCAACGCACGAGAAAATTACAAAGACATTGCTGGAATCTCCACCGAGTGATAAGTGTGCGCACTTATTGTCACTTAGTGGGACTCCAATCTTCCGGTTAGCGCGTAATCGCATGAAGATCAATTTGTAGTACGCTGGACCAGTGGAGTTTCAGATTTGCGGGTTGTTACCGTACAGAAGAGCGTTACTAAAAGTATTGTCCGGAAGATCGTCGGTGTAAATAAGAGACAGCAGGGAACCTACCGTTAACCCCTGAGGACCTCCCGCATAATTCATGGAAGCAGGCGAAAGATCTGATCCGGCTTTATCTAGGAAAGTTGTATTATTAAGGGGCAATCCAACGAAGAACGTCCCCATGAACACCATGGGCTTTCAGCTTGTGTCTCGAAGGGTGATGTGGAATACGGCCAAATGTTTTGGCGAAGTCGAAGAAGATAGCATGTGAGAAGGGGCTCATGTCTTCTGTCTCCGTCAGACTACCCATGAAAATGGGCTTACTTTTTATGCATGACCTGTCAGAAAGGTATCCATGCTGATTAGAAGAAAAAAAGATGGCTTGACAAGGAGTGGCTAAAGATGGCAAGCTTCAATAAGTGTTCCAGTATCTTGCACGGAATGATAGTAAGGCTGATTGTGGAATCCCGCTCGCCCGCCTAAAATATGGGTATGACCATCAGCTCTTTCAATGCACCAGAGAGAAAGTAAGTCTGGGGTGTTCGTTTGAAAAGCTTACAAGGAAGTTCTGTCAGGCTTTGAGCCTGGACAATTAGCCGTTTCACGGGATTCATTTGGAAGGTCGTTCAAAAGGCAAAAAGGTCCTTTCGGAGCGAATCCCCGATTTTTGAACATACTTTTAAATTATAAAATCGAAATTCCAGGCAAAGTACATACAAAAAACCAATGGTAAATAAGAGACGTTGATATAAAAGTTGGAACACACCGATAAAGTCCCGAAAGTATTAGCTGTGTAATGGAAATTTTTTCCAACATTTACGGAAAAACAACTCATCATTGATGTTAGCTCGCATTTTCAAGTACTCGATTTGCGATTATTGCCAGTTTCGAGATTAAATACGCCATCCTGTAGCTTCAGAGTGCGGCGTTTGCGGCGTTTCAAATATATGATTGAAAAGGAAATATATAAACCATACTGTGTTTGCTTTGCATCTCAACAAGAACACCAACACATTTGATAGTGAAACATGTATGATAACATTTCCAGCTTCATTTCCCATACGATATTCACACTATTTTTCCTTGTTTGCAAGAGTTCAGGTAGATACTGGTCGATGAAACGTTGCTCTTAAAAATGGTTGGAAATGATGCTATCATATGGTTGTTTCCACCTTCGGTGCATATGGAACGGCGTAAGAAAAGGTTACCATGTCCCACTCTATCATTGAGAATCTTCAGAAG
The DNA here is from genome assembly GCA_013368495.1 of Paragonimus heterotremus. NCBI lineage: Eukaryota > Metazoa > Platyhelminthes > Trematoda > Plagiorchiida > Troglotrematidae > Paragonimus > Paragonimus heterotremus. Next base: position 29,908 of record LUCH01007095.1, read on the forward strand.
TAAATTCTATTC
>LUCH01007096.1:7856-21303 GCA_013368495.1 Paragonimus heterotremus
ACGCGCTCGTAGGCCGCATATCAAGTTACAACAAAAACGAACAAAACGGTTTATCAGTCTACGGTGATTTCACTAGGCGGAGTATATTTTCATGGCATAACACGGCTGACCTCGGGAAGTTCGCTACTTGATCACTCAGGTTCAGACTGACAGAGGCGGTGTAAAGAGGAGCCAATAACACATCGGTGACATATGACAATATCCATTAGATCAGGGGCAGCTGGGTGTTTCCAATGGAGTCCAAAGGTGAGCAAATTTGGGCAACAATAGTGTAAGATGTCAACCAGCATCATTGTATGCTCACTTGATTCACCTGTGTTATCACGATTTCCTCGAATAAACGTTTACGCTTTCGTACTGTTAGCGATTACAGGCATTAGGCTTCTTCCATTGTAAATGGGATGTAGATCGTAGATCAAACTGCATATGACTTCCAATGTTTGGTTACTCAAATTGTGCTAGTGGTCAACTGAGCTACTGAACTAGGCTAGCTCGTTTTCTTCTCTTCTATGGCATTGTTGTGAAACCCCGCTGCCTATAACACACTGTCCTCCAGCAAGCCCTAAAAGTGCTCGTTATGCACTGCAGGATACCGACAAGACGGTTCCTGATTGAGTGAACAGTATGCGCACACAGCCATCATTGTTCGCCTACTTTATGAACCGATAGGTAATACTTTAACTTATATATCACATTGTTTACCGTCAAGCGGCATACAAGATCACATTCAGGCTGGATATGTTTAGGATGCTCTAACTCAGATAGGAGTAGCCGTAAAAACCGTGCCGGTACCCACAATTGTGTGAGTGGCAGTCAACCATCGTCGCCAGTGAACCACCAAGAGTTCAATTTACGACAGAACTACTACAAACAAGGCAACTTAGTATGATAAAACGTGCATAGACACAAAAGTTTTCTTCGTTGTACACACGGTAGTCCACTTGTACGTGTAAACACGCGCCAACAATAGCACACACCATGTCACAGTTAACAACATAAAGTTCACGTAGAACATTGTAATGCACTGAACGCGAATCATCGTGTCGGCTCACATGTTCAATCATAAAAAATATACGCCTGACCAGACCGTACTGTAGTTCAAGTCATCGATCACAAGTGATGTAGAACACCCTGGAAAAAAATTATAAAAATAGAAGGAAAGAGAACAACGTCGAACAAAAATAAATTTTGCGAATGCAGGTGCACTGCTGACCGCTCCAACACCATCCTGGATAGTTCGTACGCTGAGGGAGCACAAGAACATCAGCCCAATAGGCAACACTTACCAATTTTATTCAACGGGACAATCAAGGTTTTTATATGTAAACAATGTAAACAACTTTTGCGAAGCAATATTTAATGGCACCCACACATTTCGAGACAGCTTTGCTGCTTGACAATCCTGCTGTTAGTGTTCCTATTGACTAATGACCAGTGCAATAAGTGAACAGCTAGCATGTCAAGTACGTGGCCCAAAAGTTGCAATCTGTGTATATTTATTAGTTGTTCAAGCTACCGCTCACCCCGAGATTTCCAAAATGTTCACTGGTGAACCACAGCGCCGCTTACGTAATCGGCTCATTTGATGCGAGCTATCTGGAAGAGAAAACGACGGTCAAGCATAATCAATCTATTTACGGTTTTGTTACGAACAGACCATGTTTCCGAACAGAACGCACACAGGCAACACACTCCTCCTTTTAGTGACAACCGGACTCTCTTTGTACACCACAGATTACGTAGTTTGGTAAATAAAATACGCGCTATTCTCGCTGGTACCCTATCAACGATCTTACAAACCGAACGCCTCAGTTCCGAAGTAACGTTGCATTTTGAAGGTGCAAAGCGGACTGGTCATTCACATTGCTCAGTATGGATTCGGAGGCTAGACAAACCAGGAAAATACCATCCATACACTCTACGATAGTCAACTAGATGACGGGAAGAACCTCAGTAACAAGTCCACTGGGTCACCTAACAACGATTTTTATAAATGTTATCCACGACAAAAGTTAACGTAAAGCAATCAGATATCCTTGAAAGTGATGAGCATCCGAGACAGTTGTCCACAAACCCGCACATTGCCGACAAAGTGAGCATACAATGAGCCCAACACACTTTTGTGGAACTTCATTGTGAAGAGGATAGGTCTAGACAGCGTTGCGAGCAACTGAATCAAAGGCAGCCATCGATTGCCTGTATGAGTGTGAATGGACCAAGACATGTTGCAGAGTGAAAATGTGGCCACTGCAACCGCTAGCGGATCAGGATCCTATCTGTTCGTCACAAACATGACTTTCATAGAGTTTAATGAACGAGCGAACTATAGAGGATGGTTGAAATGAACGTGACGGAGATCTTTCTGATACTTCTGTAGTTGACATGTAAATCTGAGCTTCTTCCGCGAAAACGGTGGCAGCGGCACTCACCAACTGCCTACTCAATTTCCGAAACCTGAAATTATCTCGCTGATTCCTCTCTATCATCTTTGACAAGAGAAAAAGGAGATCCGGACCTGGAGTCTCGTTACACCTTCACAACCGACGCTGATTTTTGTTTCTGATGGAGGGCCGTGTGGAACGCAAAAACTGATTACTGGGGCCTTCATCATCATCATCATAGACAGCAATGGTTATCACTTATGCTTAACTGCCAGGAAGAAAACAGCAAACTCTGTATAGGAAGAGAGAAGGAAAAAAGGAGAGAAAGGCACCTAATTATTAAAAATAACTACGTTTATATTCAAACATTCAAGACACCGGAATTGCTCTTAAACACGTTCAGCCCACCAATCACATCGGAGCGAACGGTCAACATGGTCTCACTAAAACCAACATGAGTGAAGGTTTTATGCAGGCAGCTAGTTAATGTGCGATTAGGTTTTCGACTGTCGTTACCTTATGCTGAGCCTGGTAAAATTGAGCGACGCTTGGGTTACAAGACCCGTGGACGTGACAGAGAGCTAATTCCGTCGCAACCACACCACGGACATACTTCTTCACAGCAAGGTTTCATAATCACTGCGATTCATTTCCATAATTCAAGAAGAATTGTTCATCAGTGTTCCCTATTTTTTGCCCAAAAGCCAGCCAACTATATTGTATTTACGAGCGTACAACCACAGCAAACAATAAGACGGAATGGATATGTATAACAGCGTGGTCTGAGTTTAGATGATTGCATGAAAATGATAGACTGTCTCTAGCAAAATGGCGTCGACTGCATCAAGCTGTTATACGACTGTTTTGTATCTATGGCTCAGACGGAAACCACGGTATATGTCTGACACAAAATTTCCCTCCATGTTGAAATGCGGTTCTGGTAGTGTGGTAACCGTGAGGCAGACACATTTTACGAATCTTTTACCGCTGTCAGTGCATTATGGTGGCACAAGTTGCCCTCGGGTATCATGGTGTTTGGATGTTTTGCGTAAAGCGAACACAGGACGCCTTTCTAGCTTCAGCCAACAGCTCTTAACCAAAATGTTGAGTCTGAAAGCACGCGAGCGACTATCCACTGAGATCCAATCGAGTAGGCATAGTTCTGCTTTAGAACTCAACGCGATTCAAACTCCGGCTGGACCGTGGGATTCAGCCTCAGCATTATCAGATACCCAGAGGGAGACGAGCTAGAATCGACGCACCGAGAGACGGAGTCGACTGAATAACGACGGAGGAATCATAGATTCGCGTCTCAAGGGTGTAACGTGTATCAAGATCTCAACTTACCAGGGCAACCTGATGACCTAGGCGTCCGAGAGTGTGGACATTAAAAGCGCCAACGTTAATTGGTTGTTTCGGCTTTAGAAAACGAGAATGATGAAGAAAAGAAAAAAGACTGGGGAACAAGATAGAACCAGAAACTGATAATGGATGAATAACGTCATCCTAGGGAAAACGATAACTTTCGGTAACTCTCGGTCGTTTGTTGTGTGAGAGGGTAATTTTCTTGAGAGACTGCAATCGGAGCTTATGTTCTGAGGGTCTAATTCACTTAGACTTGTCCAGACCGAGGGCGCAAATAGTAAGTAGTGAGGCACCAGGTAAAGGAAGCTTTAACGATACCGACGGTTCTACGACTGTACTGGTTGGTGCGTCATAGAATACAGTCAACCATTGGACGATTGCGATGTTGTTCTTTAACCTTTGTTTTACTCAGTTGAAAAGATATGATGTTCGAACTAAAGAAATACTTTTGACGTGCGCCTCTAGAGTTGTGACTTCCTACCTAAACAGTCTTACATAGTCAACCATGATGGATTCCTTTTCGTTTATTCAACGTTGCTGAACCAGGCAAGTACGAAGCCATAGTCAACACAGCCCTCTGAAACAGTGCAATGCACGACCACGCCACGACAAGAGAAGTTATCTAATCGCTGCATGTGCCAAGGTGTGTTATAATCTATTCTAACAGCATTCTGAATTTCTCTCGTCCAGATGTCTTCACAGCTTGGGATACTTTAGTTCTGATTCAGATAAGGTTCCAATAAGACGGTCCACATTTCAATACTGTCTAAACGAATTAAAACCTGCTAATGTAAGTGACTGCAGCAACGCTCGGAGGACCTTTGTTGTCAAGACTACGTGCTTTATGGATAATATGTGGCGCTGTGTTACCTTTTTGCGCGATCTGGTTGTTCGCGGTCGCGTGAACAAATGACTGTGTAACACATTTTCAGAGATCTCACCATTCACTATTTCTGAGGATTACCAGCTCGCTTTTTCTGTCCATCCAAATGGCATCCGACATATAGATAAACCTGCCGTTGCCATGAACCACAGGTAACGTCAAAGATGATCTAAATCTACCACTACTTAGCCACACTTGGTTACGAGCGGCTAGTACATTAAGTCCAAACCGGGACATAACGGCCCAGGTCACTCTGGTCCAAGATCACAGAAGCTAAGCGCAAGATCGCAGAGCTCATACTGTCTGCACCTTTCCGTTAGCGTGAAAAAACAATATTGATGCTTGACGTGCAGTCAAATCTCATGAATTCCACTAATAGCGGTTCGGATCAACTCAGAAAGAGCAACAAGTCGAGGTATCGTCAAAAGAGTTGTAAACGACTTCGCTGTAACAAGTCGTAAAAGGCAACATTTCTTAAGATTCTGTACTGATTCCAATTTCTCTAATTCGGGCTTATGTCTCCAGCTGTATTAGTCTAAGAAAGCTCTAAAAAGCTGGCAATCCAACGTCCAGATCTGCCTATATGAAACATGCTGGCAGCTTGCCAAACATTATTGAGAACTGATTTATGTACCGGAAGCCGTCTATGGAAAAAAGACACCTGTCTGAGTTCAGCTCACCAGACCGATTACACAGGTACATATTTAATGTGGTGCTATTTCACAAAGACTAACATCCCAAATGCCGTGCGATAGAGGTCACAAAGTGCAGTATAGGTGGCGAGCTGTGACCTACCACAAAGTATGGAGCACCACAAAGAATGCCTGTATGACGTTGACAAGTGGTAACATGAGACAATAACAAACTGCGATCGAAAGAACGACCGTGTAAGTTACCAAAAGGTGCAGACCATTTTTATCAGTGAGCGATGTGTGAAGTACTGACTTGGGCACAAAGCGAGAAACGAAAGCACCGATGTACAAAGTGACTGTTACCACGCTGTAAAAAGTTAAAGACACTTTGATGTCGAATAACTGTTTGTTTAACAGACACACAACCAAGTGGAACAATTCACGAAACTGCAGGTATGTATTGAGACCAACGTAACCAGCGGAAACAGGTTCTACATTTAGTTAAATGGAATAGATGATGAAATTTTAGGCGGCATCCTGCTATGCTTGAAAAACGACAATAACGAATGTTAAACTCAAGGAGTCGCAGATTGTCGGTCAGTAATCTGAGGCAATTTTTTAGGTTTGAAAAAAAATCGTGTATCAGGATTCAAACGACAGCTTAAGCAAGTCTGCCATGTTTGGGAGATCAAGCGGGGACTGTAGTAATGTGATCAAAACAGTAGGCATTAACAAGGCACATATATATTACACGTATAAGCGAACAGCTGGCATAAGGAAAGATATCAAAGACCATTGTTCTGCAAAGCCTACTTCTGATAATACAAAAAACAACACAGCCTGTCAGTGAACAGTGAGACGCGTCTGTTGGCGCATAGATGATACTAAATGGAAAACACAGAACAGCTTTCTGGTAATCAATCAAAAAGCACGGCCTGGCGGTCTGAAACATAACATGCAACTTAAGACCAAATTCTGTAAGTATGAGGAGATCATCGTCTGTCGTCCAGATTTAAAACAAACGGTAACTATCTGGTACAGAGTTTGTTTGCGGATACAGTGAGACAGTAAAAATGAGAACAAAGATATTCTGGTTGACGGGAATGACAAACCGGAACAATGTATACTGGACAAAAATGATAATTTACGGCAATCGACGCCCACGGATCGGACATCCATGTTATATGCAAGGTGTATTGCCTTCGCTTAGTTTTGCGAGGCACCCAATTGCTCAGAGAAAGTAGGGCGAGTTCGTGTTGCCACTATGGTCACAGTGACTATTGTTTACGTGACCGTTGATGAATACCAATCAACAATCTAGTCAACATTTTCAACTACACTCATAACACAATTCTGGCAAGCTCGATGTACAAACAGATAAAGGCCAAAACAGTTAACAATCGACTGCAATTTGGTAAACAAACTGATGCTTCACAATCTTGTCCCAGGAAATTAGATGAAAAAGTGTGCGCATAGAGGTTCTAGGGCCAGTGATAACACGATGACATGGTGGTTCAGCCTACGAACGAGCTTTTGTCTGGTTGATTGGAGTGAACTCACTAACGTTTCATCGCCACACCATCAATGGTAGGGGCTGGAAAGACTGTGGTGCATTGAATAAGCCAATTAAGGTTGCACACAAATTGGGGTTAAAAATGATAAGAGGACGAATGAACGATATTCGTAGAAGGTCACATAAACGAAAGTAATCGAGACGCCAACAGTAAGAGCAAACTGTTTTATACACTCTGAAAGAGTGGATACATAGCCAGTACATGTCCGTAAAAATAGTAAATCGAAATGAGAGCAATGTACTTCAAATACAGTGTATACGTCGTACGTTTTCATTGATGGCTCTTGCTAGCAACTTCTAATTCAATCGGCTGAGTTGCGCAGACAAAGTGCTTGCAAGAATCCCTCTGGACCAGCTGAATACGGATGTTTTAGAGGCCACTTGTCTTGAGAAGCACTGCGAATTCCGGGCGAGTCGGAGTACGATCGACCTGACGTTCGCTGCTTGACAGCTTCAGAAGTGCCGAGAACGGAACCAGCCCCTGTATGCCCTCTTCGTAGATTTCACCAAGGCCATCGATTTTGTGAGCCGCTGTGGACGGTGCTTGGTAAGTTTACATGTCCAGGTAAGTTCGTCAATTTGATTAGATTGTTGCAGGTGGGCATAAGGGCGGAGGTGCAGTCGTGTGGATCTATCTCTGAAGATTCTGACATTTTCACCGACGTGAAGCAGGGTTGTGTCCTAGCTCCATCCCTATTTAGTCTATATTTGACTGCCATGCTAACAGTTGATCTTCAGGATTTTCATGATTGCATCGACCTAGACCATGGTCGTTGGGCAACTAATCCGCCTCTCTTTTCAGAAACTTCAGTGTCTGCGGTCTTCTACCTATTCTTTTCGCGAGCTTTGTTAGTGTATGGAATGATGAATCGTCTGCCTGATCTTTCATAGCCCAACTATGACACTTGTTTTTCAAACTTATCCTCCCTGGAATGCACTAACATGCATTCGTACATTGAAATGCCCCTCGTATTACATTTTACATATCCTTCTTCCTAGTATAGATCTTGTCATTGCAGTCTCTCTCTGTTTATTTTCCGAGAGATAAGGATTTCTTTCTCATGCTGGCAATTCAGTTGGCCAACCAACATTGGCTGGCTGGACACAAAGGCGTCACTCACACACCTACAAGTCTTATTCCTTTGGGTTTACATCGGATACGTGGTGTGTGAGTGGAACCGCAAACGGTGCAGCGTAAGCCACTTGGGGTGATGGTTTAGAGCGCAGGCCTCCTTTGGATTCGGTCATTGTGACAGGCTAATCCGTCTCGGATGTCGCCAACCATACGTCTGATTCATGCAATCTGAGCACCGTAAACTACCGTGTACGTTTTCTGGCCAGCGACGATACTGCCGTATTGTCTGAAGATTGTGTTTCACCCCAAATCTATATGAAATGCGTACTTATTGCAGTCTACTCACAATGTAGGTCGGGTGATACATTTTGAAACAGTTTTCGTACACTTTCAAATAGTCGAGAAAACTCCAAGAAGACCGGCAAACGCTGGCAAAATTAAAAGAAGACAAGTTAGTGAGAAAAGGACGCCTCAACTGATAAGTAAGCTCAGCACTGTCCAGACGGAAACTAAATGTGCTCTCGGATACAGAGTACACACAAGTATCGGCGTACTTGATGACATGCTAAAGTTTGCAACGCACCATCAGAACAGCCACACAAAATAGATTGCTGAATGTTTCCGATTCCACCGATGATGACCAGGTGCTATCAACATGCAATCAGCAATGCAAGTTAGACACCGAAGCGCCATGGTTGAAATCATACGCAACGTTAGATGACCTCACCGTACGCACCCTTAAACATGCCACAACAAAATGGCAAAGGTCAAATTTAGCATTTCGCGATTATGCATCTCAGCCCATAATACATTCATCATTCAACAATTTGGCCAAATTAGACTAAAACGGGAATATCGAAGAAGCCTACATTTTTTCCAGCTGGTTATTGGATAACTTGCACTATCGACATGAGCTGAACAGTGAAAACATACAATACGTATCTATGCTTAAAACGCGGCAAGGAGGGGGGGTCATATAACAAAACAAATCGGTACAATGTTTACTGGTTGCTTACGGATGATGAATGTCGTAACTAACATTCGAAATGAGGTCTTGTGCTCAAATACAGATTAGCACAGTGACTTGTCTAAACACTCCAGCATTGTTCTACTTCAAATCCGAATAAGCTCGAAAAGATTGAAGAGTCAAAATGGGGTCGATAACACATTATGCCAACAAGAATGTTGCGAGAAACAACTCTGGTATGATCGGGCGATTTAGTGTGCATTGTGTTCTAATGTATATTAGACACCTACACACATTTATTCGAACGGGAACATGGTTGTGACGGGATGTCCAGTTATACGTGTAGAGTTCAAAACCGGACTCGGATCATTGTTTGGGAGTAAACCAGGTGAGCGGATCACAACCACGCACTCGGAACCCGACAGGCATAAGCTGGTAGGCGTTGAAAAACCGATCTTCCTCATTTGGTTCCGGGTCCAGGAGACATTGTTCAGCATCCTTGTCCACTTCCTGACGAATTTGTTTTTCCATAGCCTGAAAAACAAACGAATCATCTGAGGGTTTTGATACTTAATACGATTGGGCAGAATAGGAGAAAAATGACTGATCGCCTGATTTCAATCAAAAGAAGCTTATGAATGACATGCTTAGCGGCGTTACCAATTAAAAACACAGATCCAAATTGTTGTTCATAACGATCAACAAGATAGGGTTTGCCTCCGGATTCACGCAAGAAATTGATCTATAGATGCCGAATTATCCCGTCAGTCTGATATATGAAAGGTTGAGAAAACGGCCTGCGCAATAAGTATGGAGCTGTCCTAACAAGTGATACGAATGTCCGTCTCTAATCGATACGTTTAACCACAACGCAAACTGGTATACATCAATGCTCACTTTGGACTCTTCCTCGGTGACCAGCTGAGACTCAAAAAGACGCTTCTGGAACAGAGTGATAGGATCTCTACCGCGACGCACTGATTGGACTTCCTCGCGAGTTCGGTAGCTCGTACCTGGGTCGCTCATACTGTGGCCATGGTATCGATAGGTCTCCATTTCCAAAACCAATGGTCCTTTGCCAGAGACACACCAATCACGGGCAAAACGCATGGCCTCACGTACAGTGAGAACGTCCATCCCGTCTACCTGAATGAAAAGCGGCAGTGAGGTTCAGATCGTAAACTACCATAAGCAATAACGTCACGTTTATCATCATCGAAGATAACACAGTGATGCTTACATGTTATATGACCATAAGCAGGACAAGCCTCAGTGCAAAAAAAGAAGAAAGGGATAAGACACAAAGCGATTTTAAAGACAAAGCCGGCCACATACATCCAACGACATGATGCTCAGTTTGCCAACGAACAAACCGGTTGCAAGAGAGAGCAAAACAAAGCCCCCGGCCTAAATGATAAACATAACCTAGAGTGGTTAACGCACTGCTAACTGAGGTCGTCATATAGCCATGGTGCGTTAGTCGAATTATGTACGTATAAGCCAAAACTAGGTAGAAAATTGTAGAGGATTTTAAAGACATAAATCTACATCTTGAACCGAACCTTACAACGAACAATGACAGACTCAGCTTCACTCCACAGTAATCCGCGGCCGAGGTGAAATGATAAAAGAAATTCTAGGGATGGGCTGTAAAATGTTTTCCAAAACATGCGTTCATTCAAACAAGCGTATTAACTGAACTAAGTAAACACACCCAAAGCCCAGGAATGTAATCGCCACGGGTAAAGTAGGCAGTATTCGCCGAAGCTCGTTGTGCAGACGTCCCCATACCGTATTTATTATTCTCACAGACGAACACGACCGGCAGGTTCCACAATTTCGCCATGTTATAAGCCTCAAAAACTTGGCCCTGATTGGCTGCACCATCTCCATACAAAGTGACTGAGACAGATTTATCGCCGCGGTACTTCATGCGCAAGCCGATCCCGACTCCAAGAGGAACCTGGTAGAATAAACGATAAAAAAGTAATGGTAACGTTAAAACCTGCTTACTCAAACACCTGATTTCCTCAGGTGCTTCGTAATTGTTGGATAGATAAGCTGATCTGTAAAATGCCGACCTCAGATAAACTTTGACCGTGTCAGTGGACGCACACAACTGGTCAATCAACGTTCACACAAGATATGCATAAAAAGGTCAGCGTTTGCGATCGTGTGTAGTCCGAAATTGAGATGATGACAGTAACAATTTGTTGACTGTTAAATAACATACAGTCGGGGAACGAGGAAAAAAGCGACTCTAACTAGGAAGTGTACTTAAAAAGAGATGAGACTTAGTTCACGAAACTCTTCACGTCAAGTTCGGATAAAAAACACCGACGTGTCCATGACCTGTAAATAAATAAGTGGCAGAATTACTAGGAAGAGGAAGAGAACATATGAGAGACGGAGCTTCCTTGTGAGGTTTAACGATTTACTGTCCAGACATATCAGTCAAACAACTGTAACACACAAGTCACCAAGCCGGATTAGTCGCCATATACCTTGATCCTTGAGTGCCTTTGGAAAATTAGCCGGAAGCTGGACAAAATAAATAGCGTGGTTGAAAATCTTAGCACAGCCACATTAACGGTAAGAACCTAGCCAAGACTCAAGGTTGGCTCCGATACAGTAATGGAAGAACGGTTATTGAAGATTCGGTCGGCTCATTTTGAATTACAAACGCCTTTACAGATGGGAAGAAACAAAGCAATTGACTATAGAATGTGAAATAGTACTGTATCGGTCGCATTCCGTACCCGTGGTGTTTGTACAAACACGTTATATATATATATATATATATATATATATATATATATATACCACTTGGAAGGCTTGACCAGTTGTCACCTGGTGCCCGCAATTGCGCACCAGGCAACCTATCAAAAGCTGTCCAAATTAGAACACTTTGTACTGTCGAGGTTATTGGAATCAGGCTGCTTGACCCGGTATTGTCATCAAAAACGGTTTGTTCAGGCGCTGTACCTACTGTAAGCGTACATCGAGACAGAGAGGGTCTTCAAGCAAACAGCACATGGATTCATTGAAGATGCTTCAACAGAATCCAGATATCCTCCTCAGCGGACCAGATAAAGGAGCTGGAATTGCCACGTGAATAGAAGCAATTACATCGAGAAACTGAAGGATATTCTTGCAGACCAGATAAAATTTCGCAGAGTTGCCAATGCAAGGGGCAAAAACCGAGTATGCCGAACAAGAGATCACTAAGTGTCTTCAGTCACTGGAAAACGAGAAGCTGATGACCCCCACGACTTATAAGCAACTACAATCACAGGGTTCTACTATACCCCGTCTTTATGGACAACCAAAAGTCCACAAACCTGGTGTACCGGTTCGTCCAATACTTGATCTGATGAATTCGCCTTACCACTCAACGGCGAAATGGCTAATGAAACTGCGTGAAACCGTCCGAAAAACGATTGCCGCGCACAGTCTACGTCATCATCATCATCATCGTAACGACCATGAGCCTGACCAAAAGGTACTGTGATTCGGGTCGACGCTCGCCTCAACAGTGACGTGGAATATCATAGAAGAAAATGTTACTAAGAAGTTTGAAAATTATTAAAAGAAAACTAAGTGGAAGAATTAGAAGTGGCATGGATACAGGTACACCATTGACTGCCACATACCACGATCTCGGATAGCGTCTATAACCAGTGGTTTGAGTGATCACGAAAAGCCCATCCAGGCAGGCGATACCTACCAACTCTCCTCAAAGGAACAATCAAGGTCTTCATATTTCGTGACCATGTTTTCGATTGACAACCACGCGGTTTTACCCAACCGTTGGTGGCCTCAGCATATAATGGTCGGTAGGGTAAACGACCAGATGACATACGGAGTACGTGACCCAACCATCGTAAGCTGTGTACCGTAATTACTTGACCAATTGATCGCGCATCCCGAGCGTTCCGGAATACGCGTCGGCGAACTGCTACATTGCTCACGCGATCAGTCCACTTAATATGAGCCAATTGGCGGAGACAACGATGGTCAAACACAGCAAGTCCGTTGATATCTTCTTTGTGAACAGGCCACGTTCCCAAATCATAAAGCAAAATGGAACGCACACATGCATTATATACCCTTTCTTTCAGCGACAACCGAACGTCTTTTCGACGCCACAGATGACGCAGTTTGGCAAAGGCAACTCGTGCCTTTGCCATCCCCACTGATCTCTCATCAGCAACAATACAGGCTGACGAGATGGTGCTATCCAAGTATGTGAAACTGTTCACAGTCTCAAGCGGATTACCTGCAATGAAGAAAGTAGGAGTGAAAATCCTCCAGTTTTGAAGCAGCACTTTGCGCTTTGAAGATGCCAAACGCATTCCATACAAACCAGCCCGGTCAATCACATTGATCAGCATGGTCTGCATGTTTTCGGCAGAGGGGCTAAGTTAGATAATTTCGTCCGCGTACTCCGCATCAGTCAATCTAGCGTCAGGAAGAAGCTCAACATCAAGTACTTTACGATCAACTGTGACAAAAGCAACCTTAGGTCGAAAAAGTTAGTGCTTAGGTGTAATACTTCAGTTGTGTTAAAT